>BGNK01001777.1:19619-128241 GCA_003297005.1 Symbiodinium sp. clade A Y106
GTCATATTAAAATTCAATATAGAAATATCTTTATATGAAGATAATTCTCTGAAAATTATCAAATCAACAATTTCATGATAATTTTAAAAAATTTCTTTATTCGATATAAGATTCCATTGGCCACAATTGAAAATATGCTCTCGCGCAAAAATCGAATGGGATACGTATCCATAACTTGCGACGCAGCCACCAGAACGTAAACCCTATCACAACTATTGCCGCAGAAATAGCACATAATGATGGCCGCCATACAGCGGCAAACCGAACTGAAATCGTTGCAGGTCGTGTACTTGCCTGGTTCCAAAAAACCATCGAAAGCCAGCACTGCTGGAAAAAGGCACGGTCAGATGCTGAGGGCTTCGCGATTTGGGCTTTGGGGCTGGGGCTCAGGAGCTTCAGGCGGACTGTGGCGTATGTGTGTTTGCACATGGGGAATATGGATCGTTCTACTGCCCAAGCCTGTAGTGACTGAAAGATCTACTGGCTCTGCCCCCTTATTATGCTGTATTCGTAAAGCATCGATGTATATGACATGTTCATCCGTACACAACTGTACGTACATCTCTGTTTCTATAGTAGAATGGCGCGGGATGTGCCGGCTTCCTAGTAACCCTCAGATAACTTCTATATAATCCTCGACATAGGTTCCCGAACCGATATCAAACGACCAGAAGACCCCCACACCGAACGGACGCTGCACCTGGGAGGCCCCAAACGAACGGTTCTATACGTCGATCACCTTTTCCCAACAAGCTCACATTCGCGTTCGCCGAGTCAAAGTCCGGGAGATAGCATGACCTCTTAAGGAAGTCCTGACCCGCCTTACGTTTAGAATGCGTGGGTTCAACGACTGTCCCCCAAAGCTTACCTGTAGCATTGCAAGTTCTCACATCCCAGTGCAGTGTGCCAAACGTGTTTGCTGTTCGCCATGCACCGACACCTCGACGTGCAACGACAGACAGCGTGCCATGTCGGGGAGTATTCATCCCGGGGGGGTGCTGAGCTCTAGGGGCGTGGGGGTCAAGGCCATGCAGGCCCACAACCTGACATCGCAGGGCCTCTTGAATTTAGGCCCACATGTGTGGTCCTCATGGTATGGGATGACAGTGAACACAGGGCTGATGAGAAGATGGTATGTACAATTGACAGATGGGATGCAGGATGCAACCTTGGTCATAGCGGAATTCTTCCCTACCTAGCAACCTCGGGTGGCGACGCAGAAGCACATGGGATAATGCTAGGCCGTGAACCCAAATCCTAACCCTTGCACGCTGAATGTAAACACCAGTAACCCTTTCCTTGTCAAACTTTTCTGCTCGTTTAGGGGCACCCCTGTAGTGTTTAAGGTTTCGGGGTTCGGGCGCATAGATTGAAACCCTCCTGATCGGCAAACCATTGAAACCGAATCTCATGGAGTTTTGGGATCCGGGTCAAGGTATTGAACGAATCTCTTAAGGCGCGCGATTGAATAACGTCGCTCAAAAATGTGGAAGCTTCATGCCCCTTCAGGGAATGAGGCCTCAACCGACTCATGCTGCAATGGCATTTGGCTCGGTAAGCCCAATCCCAAGATGCTTTTTGTTAAGCTTTAAATCCCGGAGACGTCCATGGGTACGGTATATAGTATCGTCTAGTATAGTATAGTATAGTATAGTATAGTATAGTATAGTAATAATATATAGTATTATATCGTCGTACAATGCGTTATTTGGAGGTTTTCTGGGCCTTGGGCTTTGGTCCAAAAAAATCGTAGCTCCTGCCCCAGGCAGCAAAGATGACGAAATGGGACCCGAAATCTTCTGTTTTTACCCGAAGTCGGAGAATTCTCCCATGGAATGTGCTATGGCGGGCTATTCATAGGGTGCAGACTGAAGGGGAACTGGGTGCGATGCAAGCCCAACAATTTCTGGGTGGTGATTCTGTAAGTCAAGTCTGCAATGATTCCAATCGCAGCAACAGTGACCTGGAATCCCCAGGGTTAGGGGCAGGTGTTTGAAAGACGCGAAGAAGGCCGAATGGAAGAAAAGGCTGCCCCTTGAGTTCTCTTCGCCTTCTGCTTCTTCTTGAGCCGCAGGCAGCAGCTGCACACGGCTGGAACATCGAGCGTACTCACATGTCACGGACGGAGGCATCGAAGTTTGTAAGCACATCCTCTTGGGCACAATGCATCGATACGACTTACCCGTGGCACCAATACTGAATGCGTTTGCTCCGTTGGACTTTGCTGGAACTAAACGGGAATGTGTAAGACGTAAGAAAGGGATAGAAAAGGCAGCCACCTTCCAGGGATAATTGCGCACTTCGCCAGCCCACCCCTTGCATGCCAGGTGGGGCGTGAGACATCCCCCACCATCCATCAACGGCCCGCCTCGGTTAGTTGTCGAGGCTTCGGAGTATGGTGTAGGCTTCAAACAAGGCAGGTCTCGAATGTCGGAATGTCACATGTGACAGAACGTCCAGGCTGTGCACCACGCAAAATGCCATGCAGCCCGGCGGCGCTGCTGCGGTCATCGCCCTGGTCTTGAGGCATCGGAAGCCGCGGCAATGCAGTTGGAGGTGCGCCCTCCGCCGTCACGAGCTCCTGCGAGCATGCAGACTTTCAAACATCTGCAAAGACCTGAACGAAGCTGGACGTGCTTACGCATCGAACCATTGGATAGCAAACTTGGCCTAGACCGAAGCCTGCCTGTGGCACAGAGGCAAGTCATTGGAAGTCCAAACGAGGGCAGGACCAAAGCCGCACGAACAGTGCTACGGCAGCGCCATCTCAAGGCCGGTCGCTCTAGGAAGAGATCGACAGCGTCCTCTCGTCGATGCAGGTATGGTGGTCACCATCCTCTGGCTTGGTTGAGGCCTCAAGGTTGCAGACCCAAGTCAACACGCCCCCTGGGCTTCAAACATCTTCGAGCCGCTGGACCCCCTCACGGAGCCGGCTCTCCTTCAAAGGCTTTGGAATTGTGGGTGCTTTGGGGTCTGTGAGGGAAGCCTCCACGGGGCAGCCCTCAGAGCGTTAGGTTATTTCCTGACTATTATCCATATCCTAAAAAACAAACTAGTAGTCTATTTAGGATAACCTATCTCCCAAGATATAGGTTATTTAAGTAACCCAAGAGAAAAGGTTGTTTTAAAGAATTGCCTATGATGTCTTATATGTTTTTTGAGCAGGAGCAGGCATCCTAAGTAGCATTTGTTGTGTTGAATTGATTGCTTTCTTTTGGAGAACCTAGGTAACATTCCAGAAATCTAAGTAGCATTTCTCCGATCTCCGTGGCAGATTGTGTGCGGAATTGTTGGCATGTTTTGCAAGACCTAGTTATTCCGACCCCAAGCAGAGACCACGCTATGTTAGGGTAGGAAACAAGAAGAGGAAGGGAAGGGAAACCCCAAAAGGAAGCCCGACCCTGGAAGCAAGAGCACAGCTCAGCAGCGCTCTTTCTCATCTTGAGCCAAAGATAACGTTGGCAGTTCATGGCTACATAGTCAGACATAATCTGTACATAAGGGAACGTCGTAATCTAACAACTCCCCCCTTCTGACTTGGAGCGGAAATGAACTTCAGGAAGCAATCACGTGGATAGCTCCTGCTTTCACCCACTGTTGATTCCAAATCCTGTACATTCAGTGCAGTATCAAACGGGCTGATCAGACCCAATGATAACTAAGTCCTCAGGAACCCCGAGCACTGAACTCAGTTGAGTGCATGACGACAAGAGCTCAGCTCAGCCATGTTTGATGAAGGCACAGCTACTCGATGAAATCTGGCAGTGGCTGTTGCGAAATCCCCAAAAGGACTACAGCATGCTCCCACTTTTGAAGAGGAAGAGCCTTCGTAAGGGGATCACCCCTTTGTTCATCAGTACGGCAATATTGGAGTACTACACTTTCGTTAGCATTACAACTTCGCACGTAGAAGCGACATTCGCCCTATGCGTCTTTGCCAGATGGCGAAGCTTGGCACTGTAACCCTTCTTCATTATCGCTATACAGGCTTGATTATCCTCGTAGATGTGAAGCGGGATACGGGGTATGAGTGACTCCCATACCTCGGGCATAGGGATCGCGTCGTTAAACAGAGCTCCACTCAGTGCTACGACTGCTACGAACTCTGCTTCAGTGCTTGATCGGGATACGACCTTTTGTCGTTTACTCGACCATGACAACAAGGCAAAGCCGGCAGGGCCTTCAAGGGCTAACACATACCCACTTGTTGAACGTGAGGTGTCAACACAACCAGCAAAGTCGGAGTCGCAGTAAAGGGCTAACCGCAACTCAGATGGAGGATCGCTGATACACAAGATCATTGCATGATCAACGGAGTTCAGGATTTACCCAACGAGACTGTGAACTCGCCGATCGTCATTCTTGCTCCACGAGCAAACGTGGGACGCCAGTGTTGTAACGGCAACCAGTAAGTCCGGACGGCTCAGTCGAGCCAACCATAGAATTTTCATGAGGATTCTGGCAGCGGACTCAATCAACTGACCACGAGTCTCATCATCTGCGGCCGGAAGCGTGCTAACATCGAGATGTGGAGTAAGTTGCGGTTTGACCGCCAACGACGCTACAGACTCATACAGTTGCACGCATTGCTTAGCAAAATCAGCAGACTCCAAAGCTAATGTTTTCTTTTGCTGCCAACACACAAACCTGTGGCAGCGACCCAGTACCCTAGTCAACGCTGCAAAAGGCTCGAGCTCGACCTTCTGAGAAAGGGAGCGCCAGAACTCATCGTGCCTGTATTCGGTGTCAAAGATGGGCCAATTGGCCACTAAAGCACCAAAGGTCACCATTGAAATTGGTATGCAAGTTTTGGCCTATTTGAGTTCGACTTCTAAGCTGGCTATCGAGTTCTTGTTTGATGCGGGTTCTTATTTCTCTGAGCATGGAAATCTGAGTTTCCCGTACTGATGCTACGTTGGAGATCTATTCTGACGCCTCGCATTCGCCGGCAGGTGATAGATCCACGCAGTGTGTGATTATCCTCTGGAGGGGGAGGGTTTAGGACGCTTGGGACTTCGGGGCGATAAGTCTGTCGGCCTTTCCGGTTCAGGGCTTTAAACGTGGAAAACCCTCAAGACTACTTGCAATCAGTCGCTGCAACAAAGTGACGTTTCGGGCTGGAAAAACAAGGCTTTTGCTTCTGACATTGGCCCGAAGCCGAAAAAAACCCAGTGCCCAGCTTGCGCCCTTTTTAATCGGTCCCTTGTATGTCATGCTCCGTGCCGAGTCGCCGGTGTCCTGTCTGGGGAGTTTGCAACTCGCTGACGAAGATGGCGGAGCTAAAGCCTCATGAAGCGCCGCTGTTTTGGACTGCGGCTCTGAACCCCGGCTGCAGACCTCCCCAACCGTTCAAGCACGCAACAGCTCCATCCCCTTATGTCCTCGCCAGAAACTATACCAGTCTATGTATGAAAATCCTATCATAAGGCCCTCCAAAGCTCTTGAAAAGTCCTATGAGAGCCCTATTCGAGGTGTAGAAAGCGATAGAAAAAATCTGCTGCATGAAACCCGGCCTCGGGCCCTGGTCCTCTTAAGGCGAGCCTCCTCGGCAGGGATGCCCGAACTGTAGGGTTTGGGGTCGTGACTTCCAGATTATGCAAACGGATGCGCAATTTGCGGTGTTGCGGTTGATGCTTGGCGACGACGGGGCGAGGGCGGGGCGCTGGGAAGGAGGGGGGGTGGGGCCGGGGGCCGCCAATTGGCTCTCCTGTCGGCGCGATCTGGCCATGGTATCTTGGCATTCTCCTGTGGAGAGCTTACATATACTCGGAACTACTGGATGCACAGCCTTTCGGATTCTTCCAGCTCCTCCGCACAGGAAAGCAAAGACCAAGCTTCGACGTCACAACAATTTCGGCCTTAGCCTTAGTCAATGGACACCATAAGCTCTGCAACCCTAAACCCTCAACAGGCGGCAGCCTCCACGAAACCACTAATGAAGGGAATCACTGCTGATTTTCCCGACGCCAAACCCTAAAGCCTTGTAGATCCCATACAGAACGAACCTTTTAGGGGAATACTATCCCTCGAAGCCTGTATCCCACGGCAATTCTATTCCTGGTTGTTCCGACCCCTAAACTTGCAGCTAAACCCTAAACCGGGGCTCCTTGGTGTAGCCGGGAAGGCTCCGCCCTTTCCGCCTGCAGGCGACATAGGGTTTAGGGTGTATAGGTTGCAAACTCCTCTGTCTATCGAACTATCTTTCGATCAATGTCTCTGCTATCACTAATTATTCAGACTCCTGTTATGCCCTTGTGAAACCGTCTCAAGAACACAAGAATGTCCCATTTAAGGCCCCGGTGTTTTTCAGTTGAACGCCTATCTCTTTATGTACTCAAATCCTGGCCAAAGTATATATACTTGACGGGAGACATGGACCCGAAGCCCTAAACACCCCCATGGAATCGAAATCCTAAGCCCTGCTTGGGAGGATCCTTGCCTATCGGCGCTGCCGTGAGTCACTGGAAGATCGCCCAAGCCTCAGACTGGCTTCGAGTTTGTCGTCTAGAGGGATTTCGATAGGGTAGGGTTAGCAGGGTTTAGGGCCTAGGGTTTAGGGTTCAAGGGAAAATGCTTTGGGTGCAGCTTGAATCACCAATCTTGAGGCTAGCGCAATTAGTCAGCCTGCAACCCTTTGCTGTTGCAACGACATCCACAAAGTAAGACACAGCGCGTTGTACCAAAATCCCTCTTCGATGCTTAGGATTTTCGTATTTAATTTAAGGCCTGCGGGTACCATATAGAGGTAGGTCTGAGTGTGTAGTGATAACACCCCCTGGTATAGAATCTATCCCAAACCCTCTTCTGACGCGTCGGGAATGCTGATGGGTGTCCTTATGGTCCCTTGGTTAACTGTGGCGTTTCATGCAATGCAGCTTGCAAGGCTTACTGAAAGTCTGGGCCTAGGACACCAACATCATCAACACGATGATGATGCCTCTGAGGGTGTTTCGTGTGGGCGATGCACATAATGTGGCCGGATTAAACCAACATGTGGCCAATCGCTTCAAGGTTTTGAGTGGCGTGTAGCCGTGTACCATACTGCAATACAATATACTACAAAATCATAAATGTACTAATATTGTATTATATTATACCGAAATGTATGCAGAATAAGGATACCGCCGACACGAAAAGGACATCTCCGAAATCTAACAGTCCAGACAAAATCCTTAAACTCCAACGGCAAACCACAAAAAAACCTTCAAGCCCCGATTCAAAATCTATGAACCCCTCGCGGCAGACCCTATACTACTGATACTGATGAGGATAGAATTGACAATATTGATAACAATAACAGAACTCTTGACGCTTATCCGCCGAGGCCACAGGCCCTGGCGTACTGGGGGTTAGCTCAGGTACCCCACCTCCTTGCAGCTTCGACACCCGTTTTTTGCGTTCGTTTCCCACCCCCCCGCCCGGCCTATAACCCCCTTACCGCGAAACTTCAGACAGCCCGGCTCTTCCGCGCAGACTTGCAAGCGAACTACCAAACTTAGTCGCGTAGCCCTCACGTGGCCTTCCAAACATAAACTATACAGCTAGCACACTAGCAACCTCATCCCGCTTGGCAGCTTGCAGCCCATACAGCGATGCACGTGCCGAGGGTTGACTTTCTTCAACCATCGCAGATGAAGAGAAGTGTTGACTTCTAATAGCACCCCCGATTCACCGTCGTGGCGAGTGTTTACTCTACCCGAGATGCACATACCGAGCGTTTAATTTTCGAAGCATTACGAGATCCAAGCAGGGGTGCCGAAATGGAGCCTTTTCTTGGCTAACCATCCTCGGCACTTCTCGTGTAAGGAATCCATTAGTCCTTAGGCTAGAAGGACCCCTTCATTTTACCTGCTTTTTCCGCCCCTTTTTTTGCTGTTTTTTGGCCTCCCCTTCCCTTGCCCCCCTCCTCCCACTTCTGCATCCGCACTGCTCTTTCACAGGAAAGAAGCAAGTCGATGAGTTCTGTCACAGTGCTGGTCTCCGGCAAGCCGAGGCGGCGGCGCAGTGTTAAAATTAAACCTGAATCTGCTCACACTGCGACTATCCGTATATTATACACACATACTCTACACCAACGAATCCGAACCCTTCTCTGCACAGCCAAACCGCTCGCCGGCGGCAACCGGACCGGCCGGAAGGGGTGTTCCGTGCCCCTTGCGGCATGCTGCTTGAGCCGGTAACTCTTGGCAATCGCAAGGTCTGACCTGCAGCGCTACCTGAGACCTGAGCCTCGGGCTACACGTAGGAATACCAAGACCGGACACGCGCTTTTGTCACTTCTGAACTACCGCTATTGAGCCGCTATTGGTTGCAATCAAAGCAGAACTAACGCAAGGAGAGTACTCACACCTCTTCTGGTAGTAACACTATTAGGTGTATTACGTGCAGATTCTTTGGAGCCCTTTGATTCCTTAGATGTCATGTGTGGGAGGGCAATTCTCAGAACAGTGGTACTGTACCGTACCCCGGGAATACTGTTGGATGACGACAAGTCCTGCAGCTGCAAGGATAATACAGGGAAGCTTTGCGGAAGCTACAGTGCCAGCAGAAGCGATAAGAAAGGCACAAAGCGTCGAATGCCCCATGGCAAACTATTTGGACATGAAAACTACTATAAGAGTGTGGAGCACCAGAAGCATGCAGCAACTTCTCGATTCTACGGTTAACGAGATCCTGCTCATAGCAGTAGTATTCATGAACTTCTCACTCTTGACACTTAGGCGCTCCAGATTACCACTCTGTTCTGGAAAGCTGACTCTAGCAGTCTGCGCTACTCCTGATTCTGTTCCCCCAATTCTACTGTTACTTTGCCTCTAGGCATTCCTCTCCTCGCGCCCACCCGCAAGTCACGCGGAGGACTACAGAAACATAAGCAGGGCATCCCGCATGTCAGAAGCGTGGGTTTGCAGGGAAGTGTTTAGGGTTTCGACAGTTTCGGGTTTGGGGCTTCTAGACGGATGCTCAACGATTGCGGTCCCACGTGAGTCCCTGAATATGAAGCTGAAACCAACCTGGCTCACCGGAAGCTTCCAAGTTTCAGATGTGCTCTTCGAAGCTGGAGATCTGCATTACCCAGAGCGGGAAATTCTTCCGGCTAGGATTTTACAGTGGTGGTTCAAGGCTAAGGACTAGCAATGCGGCTTTCAAAAAAGGGTACTTTGAGCAGCATCACCTTGGCTCTGCTAGGCGTGCACATCTTGCACCAGAGCTTCTAGCAGTCCGCTTCGTCTTAAACGCTCGTGTAATCTTCCAAGGACCTCTGTAAAGGTATGAAGATAAGCGGAATTCCAAATCTTCCAGCAACCCAACAAAAGCCGGTTTGCAGAAAATCGATGCGTGATCGCTGTCCTGCCAGAATCTTCTATTGCACATCCAACAACCAAAATGTAAGCTGAGCAGCTGATTGCCAAGCTGACATGCCAAGCATGATTAGGGGTCTTCTGGGAGATCAGCGGATGGCGCTTGACAACGAAATCCAGTCTGTTCTCGATGTTGGGTGATCCTTGCTGCCAGGCATGCCTGTCTGAGAACTTCCCATCGTCCCAACCGGGCTGACGAGACTGAGCAATCCTGGATAATGTAGTCTTGTCGCTAGGCAACGGTAGACCGATGTGGTGTGTAGCCTAAATTATACGAATAAGGCTCCAAACATGATTGCCAGATTCCCGAAAGCTGAAACCCCAACTCCTTAAACTCCTAAACGCTCAGAAACCTGTGGAACCTCAGCAGAACAGCCACTTTGCAGGTCGCAACTCCGGGAACCTCCTAGGTGGGGCTGCGGGCCTGGGGGTTTTTCAGCACCATACACCCCGGGCTCGCCGCTCCTGGCATTCATTGTGGTTCACAGTGTTACCCATAGGCCCCAAAGTAGTTCCTTTTTGGGATTACCTTGTAGAATTCTAAATATGAACCCCAAAAAGGAACTACTTTGGGGCCTCTGGGTAGTCCACATGGCTATGGGCTTACAACAGCTACGGTCGCCCGGGGAAATGGTTGGAGTGGCAGAGAAGTCTCGCAACAACATGCTAGGATTCAAGGCAGGCCTATCCACATGGAGTAAGATCACCTCCTCAATCTCACGTTTCAAAGGGCTGAGTCGTAACTAGAATATTTAAAAATACCCCAGACAATCAAGAAAACCACTTCTGCGGAAGGGTCCTGTCCCTTTAACCCGCAGAGGTTTCACTGTTGGTCGCTGGCTCCTTCTCCGCAGTTGAAAACGTATGTAGCAAGAACTGATGACAACATCTGAAAAGCCTGGTGCTTTCTCGCTGTAGGTTTGGACGGAATAGGGCCCGGTGCATCGAAGCGAACAGGCGTGCACAAGCGAATCTACTTAGCTTTTTTGGGGGTTTAAAGGGTTCTTTCGCGAAGGATCCTGCTACACATGGCTAGTGATATTTTGCGAGACATGAAGCTTCCATGGACACGTGTCTTAAACAGCAACCGACCCCTAATTGCAGGAGCATCGTAGCATCTTTCAGGCGACCATGCAAGGGAGGACAGTAAGCACCCTGAACAATGAACTCTTCCCCGCCACTGCTGCCAGATCCTCGTAGGTCAACTTCACCTTCTCGCACCTCGAGCACTTGAAGGGGCAGGGGACTTAGTAAGTAGGTTAATAAGTAGAGTTATAAGTGCCCTAAATGGAGTTACCCTAATTATAACCCTACTTATAACCAACTTACTACGTCCCCTGCCCCTTCAAGTAGGACCGTGCTTCCGAAATCTGTGTCTTTTCGAAGTCTGGGCAGGTGCAGCACAGAACTTGCAAGCCCCAACCCGCTTTCTTCCTCCTCGCCTCTCGGCGCTGTCTGCTTTGGACTAAACTCGCCGTTCTGTAGGCTTTTGCCTATCTTACATATTCTAGTGCCATATGGTACCTCCGCCGTTTCTACAGCCGTCCGAGCGCGATCTCCCCAATGCTGCTCGAGTCTCCCTGGCGAAATCGCGAAATGTAGCTGCGGACTTCGCGCCTGCGCAAGTAGCAAACCGCACCGAGCGCTACCAAAGCAAGCACAAAGAGGATTTTCATCAGAGACGCCAGAAATCCCAAGAAACCTCCGAAGGAGGCTTTAGAGCAGGGCTGCTTTCCATAGCACCATGGCGTGCACCGTTTCCCTGTGGCAGCATAGTCGGGACCTGAGGAGTCTCCAGGAAAGCAGGCGCCACTGAAACTGCACCAACCACAGCCCGCATGCTTGGTGCAGCTAGTGCTGTCCTTGTGGCCGCCGCAGGTTTCAGGGCACTTTTCTGCATCTCCCCAGACGTAAGGCAAGAAATTTGTGGAGTAGGCTCTGCTGCTGCGGACGCAGCCATTCTTGTGGGCCCATCCGCAGCTGTGCTGAGTAATGCACTCACTGCATGACTTGTAGCTGGAACACAAGGGCGCCAGCATGCTCGGGTCACACTTGCCATCTGGATGACGAGACTGGGCAGGGCAAAGGTCTCTCCTCTGGCATGGAGAGCTCTCGGGCGGGGCGGATTGTAGTGGCACTGAGTTGTTGCACCACACACAGTCGAGGCCCTGGACGACCTGAGTGGCCTGGCAACTTAGACATGAGGTGGCCGTGCGGCAGACATCTCTGTTAGTGCACTGGGGTCCTTGCCCACTCCCCGCACCCTCGTGTGCCCAGAACTTCATGCGTTCTTGCATTTGGCAAGGGACAAACTGTTCATGTCGGTCACCCTCGACACAACTAGATTGGCCAGAAGAGGCCAGGCAAGCTCCACAACCGGGGTCTTTAATGCAATCGTCACATGTAGAGAACTGGCTGCAGTGATTGCACTTGCCAGCAGTGTCTGAAAATGCTGTGCAGGAGTGTCCTCTGTGAGCAGCAGCTGATCGATCACCCGTGCCTCCCATGGCACCACGGCTGAGGACACAGCGCGAGGAGCGTGGTGTGTAGTCGTCAAATAGCTCTCCTGAGCACCATGTGCAGCTCACATGCTCTTCGGCGATGCAAACTGAGCAATTGCGTAGGGCATTGCAATGTGGCTCAGCGTCAAAGTACGAGAAAACATCTCCTCCACGACATGCAGAGAAAGGGACATTTGCCTCAACACAACTTCCACCCACGACATCTCGATCAAAGAGCTCCGTGGACCAACCACATGCCGGGTCCTATACTGAACTTAGACCCCTGGCAATAATTGTAATTTTGGCTGTTTCTCAGGGATTATAATCACCAAAGATTAACAGTTATTTTTAAGTACCCCTAAGGGTCCTTCAGGCAAGCTTTCAAATCATCCTTGTATTCGGAGCAAAGCCCACTGGCCGTGGAAGGGCACTCGCCGGAAGATGAGATAAGGCCTGGGTTCTTGTTAGGGGATTGAATTTAAGTTACCATAATAAGAAAACCATATTATTTACTATAGATCAGTATTAGGGTAACTTGCACCTTAAACCCGATACCCTTGAAGGAACCCGTATAGATCCCTATTATGGTAACCAAGAGGCAGTGTTCGTCTGTGTCTGAGCTCTGGCACGCTTTGTTAAATGCACTGCTCGCTCTCTCCACGCATTTCAAGTTCTTCGCATCCCATGCGCAGCCGGGCTCCTGCGCACAAGCATTGCATTTCGTCAAGGATGAGCAGCTGACCTTCGGGCAATACTTCGAGTCGTCACGGGTTTTTGCACAGTCAGAGCTCTTGCAGGATACTGCCTTTTGACCAACGCACATGTCTCCAAAAGCACCCACTTTGGCACCACATGTCTGCGTGCTGGCACACCACATGCAGTTCTTTGAGGCCACACATTCGCCGCAGGTGGATCCTTCACAGCTCCCGGGGCACTTGTTGGCATCAATACTGCCAGAGAACCAGCACTGTCGGTCGCACTTTCCTACTTTAGGACCAAACGCACCACCCTTCGCACAGCTACCCTTAGATGATGTTCCGCACCAGCCGCATTGGTCGAAGCCTTCCCTAGCGACTGCGCAGGCACCACAGTCTCGGATGCCAGAGCAGTCAAGACCATTGACGCCACGCGAAAGGCAGGCGATGAAGCAAAGTGAAAGGCGGCGCATCTGCCCGAATGCCTCAGAGCTGGATGCGACATGTAAGTTTATGCTAGAGCCAAACATCACCGGGATCACAGCATCTTGCAACGTCAGCACATGTTCTCCTCTAGCACATCTCCAGAAGCGCTTGTTACCCTTCTACCGAGCTTCAACATGTCAATCATTAAGGACCGTATATCAAGCCCTGATAGATAAGCCTGACCCTTACAGAACCCCTTTGAGTTCAAAACCTAGCAAAAATTCGTAAAACCAAGCACAGCCAACGGCTCCTCTCCCAAGCAACCCCCAAACCCGAAACCCCTAAAATCCAACCCAAAACCCTAAATAGCATTAAACCCTAAGCCGTAAACCCCCATGCTCGCCGGCCTCAGTGTCGGCAGCGAGTTGCGTAGCGACCTTGACCTGAGTAGGACCGAAATGGGGGATATTTTCCCAAACCAGAAAAGAAATTCCTATTATAGAAACCCTACGTTCTACCATATAGGTACTTGAGACCCCTTGGGATCGCTTTGTAAGGTTTGGGGTTTTAGAATAATTTTAGCGTTTTAGCGCTCTACGGCGCAGTGTGTCAGGGGTGATGGTTTAGGGCTTTAGCGTTTTAGGGGTCAGGGTTTTAGGGTTTCAGGGTTTAGGGTTATGACAGAAGAAACTGCTTAGGATGCCCATTCCGGTCGTACCCCTTCTTATGGTGTTGATACGGTTTCAATACGTACCCATGATACGATTCCAATACGGTTCGGGCCTCTGGATGACAAATAATGTAGGAACCTGATTAAGAAGCCTTGGGCCTTTATTCGGGTTCTATGAGGGTTCCTCTAAAGGGTACTATAAGGGTTTTGGGGGGGTTTAATGTAGGAACCCGATTAAGGAACCTTGTTAGGGTTCTTTATATGACCCTACTATTTGGGGGTTATAGGCCCAGGGTTTCTTAACCAGGTTCCTACATTACGACTCGAGCACGATTGTCAGCACGATTACACCAGTCCCGCGATCTTGGTTCCAAGAATCCAGCTTTGACGCCACTTAAGTTTCTTCACCCAAAGGGTACGAGTTCCTATATATATATATATTAGAATGTAGGGTTTCTGTAAAAGGAACTACTATGGTTTAGGCAAGTATGCCCCCACAGTAGTACCCCCACACATCCCTTAAGGGAATCCTTAAAGGACCTCCATAGACCTCTGAAAGGAAATCCTTGAGGGATCCCCATACTTGAAGGGGCAGGGGACTTAGTAAGTTGGTTATAAGTAGGGTTATAATTAGGGTAACTCCATTTAGGGCACTTATAACTCTACTTATAACCTACTTACTACGTCCCCTGCCCCTTCAAGTATAGGTACTGAGGACGCTTTGGGTGAAAAAATCCTAGGTGGGCCTGCCTCGGATGTGCCTGTCGCACAGTAGGTCGGTACGTATCCGAAGTCCTCGTGGGCAAACCTTCCAATATCCCTTACTTAAATAGACCGTAAATTATAGTAGGTTCCTTAATACGATATCCTGTATGTTCTTTACTCAAGGGGTTTTCGGAAGCTCTGGGTGAGGTAAGGCTCAGAATACCCTAAACCCTAAACAGGGTTGCAGAAGCTTGGGCGCGGCTCATGGGAAACTGATGTTGGCCAAAAGTCCGACTTCTGTCTGCTACTTGGAGGATCATGCGACTTAGTAAAGTAGGTTCCTTAACGGGCTCCTTGAAGGGTTCTACAGGGCATAGGGTTCAGGGGCTACTTGGAGCTTAGCAAGGCAAGGTTATAAGTACCTTAATGGCTTAATGGGATTAGAATGACTAGAAGCGATTATAACTATATAGTTGCCTTATTTATAACCCTGGTTACTAGGTCCCGTGATCCTCTAAGTAAGGCGTATTGAAATCGAGTTGCAGCAAGTGACACCTGGTTGCTCTCGGCTTTGTAGCCGTGGAGAGACCTCCCCGTCAAGTCGGCAAAAACTTATTCCTTTAAGTTTCTTTTTGAAAGGTTCCTTAGCATTTAGGGTTAAGTGTGCAGGGTTCCTGTAAGGAATCTTCCAGCACTTCATAGATATTGAGCTGACTGCTGTTGTCGTGATGTCAGTACTATCCGACTCGTACTGTCCGCCATTAAGGGTTCTTTTGAAGGGCTGCTTCGGCTTTTGGGCGTAAGGTTTAGGGTTCAGGGTTTAGGCTTCCAGGCAACGAGAAAGTCTGAACCTAGCCGCTCCTTTAGTGGGTTTTCCTGAAAGCTCCTTGGGAATAGCCTGATAACATTATATAGGTGGGTATCCTTAATAGAAAGGAGACTAGTGTGCTCTATTCAGACAAAAAGGGAACAGCATTACTAAGACCTCTAAGTCCAAGTATCTTCGGCCTCTGGCCCAAGAGCCGTCACCGGTGACAGGAGCCCCGAAGACCATTGTAGATCCTGGCAGTCCTCACCATTGAGGGTTTATCTAGGGTTGATGTATAAAGAGCTTCCTTTAAATGAGATTCTAAGGGTTCCTTTAAAGGGCTCTATAAGGGTGCTATAAGGGTTTAGGGCTTTATAGTAAACCCCAAAAAGTTGGAAACCGGGTTAAGGACAATTAGTGCCGGGATTCCCTATATATGACTCTTAAGGATTGAAGCTACTGGGTTTCCAACTTTTGGGCTTCTGATTCTACTCTAGGGTTTCGGGCTTCCAGCCAGCCAGCTCCAGCCAGCCACCATTGAGACGGAGTAGCCGGAATCACTGTCGGCTTCACCGCGGGGAGGCTCGGCTCGTCGATACGGCTAACGATTGTCGTTCGGGATGCTTCCTGGGCTTTGAGGCAACCAAGGAGAAAACACCGATAAACGGAACAGGTCCGCCAAAAAAGTGTTTAAAGTATGGTACTCCAGTTTCCAGCTGCACGAAAGAGCTGAGGATGAGTCGAAGCTCAGGATGAGTCAGACTCCACCAGCATCCTCAGGCTGAAGCTAAGTCGGGGTATACGTAGGGTAAGGGTTTAGAGTTCCGGGCATAGGGCTTAGGGTCTGTAGGGTTTAGGCTTTATATAAGAAAACGGTCCCGCATCGTGGGAATTGTTCAAAATGCTCGGAAGAACACACGACCTGACACCACTCAGTCGGATGCCGCATGAGAGCAAGATGAGAGTATAGGAGCCCAACTTTTTGCAAATCATAATAATACGTAGTAATCATTGCGAATGTAGAAGCCCTGCAATCCTACTATGTAGGGACATAGGACCATATGGGGAGCGAGTCAGTAAGTGAGTCACTGACCGAGCAGGAGTGAAAGTGAGACGAAGGGACAACGAACACAACGCCAGACAGGGAAGCACTGACACAGGGAAGCACTGCTACATCTGTTGAGCATAGCCACGCTCTTCTGCGACTTATGAGGTCTTGGAATGGCTAAGGCCCTGAAGCCAAACTGTTCAGTTGCAACCCTGAACCCTAAACCGCCTGATACAACTCTTATACAGCCTATCTAGGAGCCCTTACCCTTAGGGTCCAAGTACCTACTATTCATAGACTCTCTTATAATATTGAGCTACCGAACTACTATCCTAAACGCAAGTACCTAATTATTGGGTCCTTTGGACCCTTAGGGTATTATAGAAGCCAAAGACCCCCATTAAGAAGCCGTCTGCAGCTGAAGCTCGTGTGCTCACTGCCCATCCATTGCTTCCACAACGAGCTCGCCGTGCCTCAGAAAGGTCCTACAAGATCTGGGCTTTTAAGTAACCAGGGAGAAAAAAGTATATACTTTTATTCCATAATGGTTCCTTTAAGAAAAAAGTATTAAAGTATGGTACTCCAAAGCCCAGTTAAAAGTATTCATGAACAGGTACCTCTATAGGAACCATAAGGTAAGTTCTCCAACGTGCCACCTAGTCAAGGAATGAAATACAGAAGCCATAATAGGGAACCCTAAATTCATGAAGATCCACGAAGAAAGCTTAGGGCTTAGCCTTTTGGGGGTTTTTGGGGTCGTGAGGCTTAGAGTTTAGAGTCCGCAAAACCCACTGCCAAAGCCTCGACCTCAAACCCCAAACCCCAAACCCCACCCCCCNCCCCCCCCCCCCCCCCCCCCAAAAAAAAAAAAAAAACTCCCTCTAAGCACTGAATTCCGAAACGCTTCTCCCAAGCTGCTGGACTAAAAGAACCTGGACGCTGGACAAAGGACTCTTGAAACTGGAGGTCAGCCTCCCTTCTCATCCTTATGAGATGCCTTTATGATCAGCTACGATATGTGCTCCTACTACAGGCTCTGCATATTGCGACAGCATTACATTTTCCTGCCGTGTCTACGGCGCGCCGTAGGTGGAGTGACGACTGACATGGGGCTTTCCGAAAATAGGGGACCCTAATATGGTACCCTTAACGGTAAGATCCTCATTATAAGGACCCTCGCCAAATACGGTACCCCTTCTTTCGGAAACTCCCACATCAATCCCACTCTGGTGAACCTTTGCTTGGAAGGGCCTGCTTTGGATCCCATTCTCAAAACGATCTTTGCTGTTTCTTATTAATGTGGAGAGTCTTTCAAAACCACATCGTGTTCTGAGAACCTGACTATGATAAGTCACCATATCACATACGCCCTCAAACCATATAGCACACACCCTAAGCCCTACAACGCACTAGCCGCTAAACCCCAACCCCTACTATACACCCTAAACCCTGTCACACCCTCATGCTGTGAAAGGGAGCGCAAACTTGCATCCCAGCCACCGTCTCCCTGCTCGATGTTAGAGACTCTTTCCTGTGTTCTTGTTCGAGCTTAAGGTTTATGGCTTTGGGTTGGGGATTTGGCAGGAGTCAGATAGCAAGCATCTTGCTCGTTGGAAGTCCCGTATTTCCCGGGTTCTTCAGGAACTTAACTTGATTCAACATACCAATTGCTCCGTGTTTTTGTGTATCTCTCTCTCTCTCTCTCGTTCGGTACCTTAAATAAAGCACCTTATCCAGTGCCCAGCTTCGCCCGGCTTCACGTCTGGAATAAGTGCGATGAGGGCCAGGACGCTGATCAACGGGAGCAGGCCTCGGGTCGCAAACTCTTTTTACGGGCGCTTTTTTGGGGCTTATAGGGTTTAGGGTTTAGGGTTTAGCCCTTTTGAGCTCTGTAAAGAAGCGCTATATCAGGACTCTTGCAGTTCTACTAGGGCCGCCCCCAGCTACCATTAAGGGCCATGTATATATAGGTATATCTGTATCATGAATCTTATTCAACCGGTACTGAAAGGTTGCAATTTCCTGAGGTGTAAGGGCTCTGGAAGGGTTGTGCAAAGTCCCTAGAATCAGGGTTCTGCAAGAACCAGCCATGAAGAGGTACGTCGTCATGTGCCTTCTGGCTCCAAAGACGCCCAAATAAACTGTTGGGGTTAGAGTTTAGTATACACCAAATACCTACTATTAAGGGCCATTAGGGCTCCATTAAGGGGCCATTGGGGGGTCCTGGGATGGAGGGCTTAGGCTCAACAGTGAAGCTCAAGAGCAGTGCCGTCAGTCCTAGGATTCGGTGCTCAGATTTGGGGGCATGGGCGTTGACCTCACCAGAGAGCCCAATACCAATACCCCTTAATTAAGGAATATACCTTAAATTGTAAGGACCTACATATTATATGATTTACAGGAATATCTACCTTAAACTAAAGGACCTACATATTATGATTTACAGGAATATATACCTTAAATTAGCCTACATATTATGATTTACAGGAATATATACCTTAAATTATAAGGGTCTGCATATTATGATTTACGCTATATTCCTTCATCATCGGGTATTGGGCTCTCTGGGTCATGTTGTGGTCCAGAGAAGCTCTTTGCCAGAAACGTGTTATGCGGGCTGAATACTAGAAGGAAGGGTACTAATTATAAGCGTTACTGTAAGGGGCAACTGTAAGCAGTAACTGTAAGGGGTAGCTGTAAGGGTACTAGAAGGATGCCGGGGAGTGAGATGGTCTCACACACTGGCTGCAGTTTACTATAGGTGATTACTGATTGGAATAGGGTTTTGGGGCCCACTATACGATAATTATAATAAGGAACCCCCAAAATAGTATAGGTAATTATTTAAGCCCCTATATCGGGGACCTTATGCAGGGTCCAGTCGTGCTGTTCAAGGCTTAGGTGCTTCAGGAAGGAGTGTCAAGGACCTCCGGAAGTTGGATTGCGACCAGAGCAATCTATAGGCCTTAACCATAAGAGTAGGGACTTGGGGGCATATTATACCAAAGCTATCATAAGCTTATAAGGACATGTTGGTAATTATAAGCAAAAATTAGGATAGGGATATCCCATATACACCCCCTTATACTGCTTATGCTTATGTGCTTTTCGGGGTCCCTGAATTCTCAGGCTTCGGCCCCACCCCCGGCTCTGATAGGCGTCCTTGAATCCAAACCTGGACTTCAACCACAACTCGTCCACATGCGCTAGCAGACCACAAGCGTCCAAAGCCTGGAGCATCCTGGATCCACCCTGGACCCTAAACCGTTAAACCTTTAAAAACCACAGCTCAAGCAGCTCGCGATAGCGGAGGCTAGCCAAAGGCTGTCGAATTCCGCACTCTCGGCCGATTCCCCGCGCGGATTACAGCCGAGGCGTTCTAGGAGCAAGGCCTCGCCAAGTGGGTGTAGCACATGAGGGCTGTTCGGCTTGCAGAGTGCGGGTTTTGAAATGACATGTTGCTACAATGATTAACCCAAAGTGTCCAAGTAATGGTATGGTAGATGATTTTGGGGCCCAAATACCTACTACAACGGTACTTGTACCCTTTGGGTAATTATAACATTATTGGCTTAGGGTGTCGGCCTTTCAAATTGAACCTGTCGGACATGCGCTGCACTTGGAGGGATATGAAGGTCCAAACATGGCCGCAGGAATACATGTGGGCAGTTCTCTAAACTAGGGTCCCTTTACGGGGTCTTTTTCACTAGGGTGCCATACTGTTTGGGGGACCTAAACTGGGACCCTACTTTAGGGAACTACCCATGTAGCAAGACCCCGAAACCCTAAACCCCTAAGCCCCTAAACCCTAAACCCTTAAACCCTAAACCCCTAAACCCTAAACCCTAAGCCTCTAAACCCTAAACCCCTAAACCCTAAACCCTAAGCCTCTAAACCCTAAACCCCTAAACCCTAAACCCTAAACCCCTAAACCCGAACCCCTAAACCCCGAAACCCCTACACCCTAAACCCCTAAACCCCCAAACCCCTAGACCCTAAACCCGTACTCCGAAGCCCTAAGCCCCTATACCCTAAGCCCCTAAACCCCTAAACCCCCTAAACCCCAAAACCCCTAAACCCTAAACCCCAAACCCTAAACCCTAAGCCCCTAAACCCCTAAACCCCCTAACCCCTAAATTAAAACCTAAATCCCTAAACCCCGAAACCCTAAGCCCCTAAACCCTAACCCCTGAACCCTAAGCCCCTAAACCCTAAACCCCTAAACCCCCAAACCCCCAAACCCTAAACCCTAAACCCCAAACCCTCAACGTTTATAGGGTTTAGGGTTCGCTCTGGGAGAGGAGCCTACAGAAGAAGACCACAAAAATGCGGAGAAGAGGGAACCACAAGATTCTCTAATGTAGGGGCCGTAATGATTAGAGTAGGTTCTATAATGATAATGTAGCGGCCTTAATCATTAGAATAGGGTTGGGGGTATATTATCTAGAATTGTCATAAGGAGTCCTCAGAATAGTATAGGTAATTATTGAGGCCCCTATATGAAGCCCTGTAGCATGAAGGTAACTTCATCCTCCGCCGGTAGCGATTCCTGGTTGCAGCGTTGCTCATTGACAAGAGCGTACCTTCATCAATCGCTGCATGTCTAGACTCTACCTATATGGGGGATACTTGCCCAAACCATAATAGTAATTCCTGGTATAGAAACCATGCACTCTACCATATAGGTACTTAAGACTATTTGGACATGAACCCTAACCCTAAACCCTAAACCGCAAGCATTGCTCGGCACGGAGAACAGCCGGAAACGACCCCCGGGGATGCAACGTGGGCACTTCTCTCGTGTTTTCTTGTCAAGGATTATGAATTTAAGTTACCATAATAGGGATCTATAGAGGAAAAATGATTTCCTTGTTATGGTAACTTAAACCTCAAACCCTATACCCTTCAAGGAACCCTTATGGATCCCTTAAAGGAAGTCCTATAGTCTTGTATTCCCACTATGGAAACTTAAAGTCAATGCCTTAACAAGCACCCAGTCTCTGCTGCCCAAGAGGCGCCGCAGGAGCTGGCAACTGCAACCTGGACAAAAAGCTTCAGGGTTTAGGGGTTTAGGGTTTAGGAGTTTAGGGGTTGAGGGTTTAAGGGTTTAGGGGTTTGGGGGGTTAGGGGTGTAAGGTTTAGGGGTTTACGGGTTAGGGGTTTAGGGGTGTAGGGGTTTAGGGCTTAAGGGGGTTTAGGCTTTAGCGGTTTGGGGGTTTAGGGGTGTAGGGTTTATGTAGGGGTTTTGGGGGGGTTAGGGGTTTCCGGCCGAGTTTATGGCTTTAGGGGTTTGGGTTTAGGGGTTTAGGGGCTTAGGGATTTAGGGGTCTGGGGGTTTAGGGGTTTAGGGTGTAGGGTCTAGGGACATGGGTGGCTTGTTCTTCGGTAAAGGCCGTTCCATTGTGATCATGACATCGAAGCCTGTGTTTGGGTTTGATAAGGGGGACGACTCTGTAGAGTGTAGTCGCTGTTTATACTATACCCTAGTATACACACAGATGAACCGTGTGGTGTGTTGCAGAATCGCGGGTGCCTTTGAGCGATATTCCCGTACCCGAAAGCTCCAAACCAAAGCTATAGAACCCTAACAGTCACCTCAACAAAACCCAACATAGTGCCCTTAAAGCAACCCAATAGAGAACACTTGGATGTTGACACCGTTTTTCTGTTTCAGTTCTTAATAAAGAAACCAAGGACCAAAAAAACAAGGAAAAAGGCGGGACCCAGGAATCCATAAACACCAGAGGCTCGCCTGCTGCTTCTGACTTTTCGCAGGCAGTGTCTGCTACACATCATGCAGCTAATCCAGTACCACGCAGCTGTTACCATCATGGTCGGCATCAGCCCAGGTGACCACAGATCCATCACCCAGGATTGCAGCAAAGGCACCAGAAGAAGCTTGGATCTGCTGCACATCTCGCAGCTGCTCCTGTACCGCACTGCTGTCGCCACCAAAGCCGGGCNAGCTGTTCCTGCACAGCACTGCTGTCGCCACCAAGGTCGGCCCTACCCCAGGTGACCACAGATCCATCACCCAGGATTGCAGCAAAGGCACCAGAAGAAGCTTGGATCTGCTGCACATCGCGCAGCTGTTCCTGCACAGCACTGCTGTCGCCACCATGGCCGGGCCCACCCCAGGTGGCCACAGATCCATCACCCAGGATTGCAGCAAAGGCACTCAAAGAAGCTTGGATCTGCTGCACATCGCGCAGCTGTTCCTGCACAGCACTGCTGTCGCCACCAAGGTCGGCCCTACCCCAGGTGACCACAGATCCATCACCCAGGATTGCAGCAAAGGCACCAGAAGAAGCTTGGATCTGCTGCACATCNCCCAGGTGACCACAGATCCATCACCCAGGATTGCAGCAAAGGCACCAGAAGAAGCTTGGATCTGCTGCACATCTCGCAGCTGCTCCTGTACCGCACTGCTGTCGCCACCAAAGCCGGGCCCACCCCAGGTGGCCACAGATCCATCACCCAGGATTGCAGCAAAGGCACCAACAGAGAACCCGCCTGGCCGTGTGGCTTTAAGCTGCACTTGCTTCACGTGTAGGGTGAGCACGTCTCCGCTCATCAACCTGGCTTCGGTAATAGTTTGTGCTCCGTCCAGCACCTGGGAGTTTCCGAAAATAGGGGACCCAAATATAGTACCCGAAATAGTAGGATCCTCACTATAAGGGCCCCAAATTAAGGTAGCCTAATTTTTGGAAACTCCCACCTCTCCAGAAGCATTCAGCAGCCGCCCTCCACCCCGGACCAGCAGGGCACATTCGGCGCGGTGCTTCAATGACTCAACAGATGCAGCCACCTCCACTTCCATAGAGGCACACTTGCCACTCAGCAGATGCACATCCACGAAAATCGACATGATGACTCGCAGGGTGGTCGCTTGACGCAAAAACCTAAGACTACAGCTTACTGGACCACGCGTTTGTACTTCCATTCAGTGCCATGCCCTGTGCATTAAACCTTGCAGTCGCGGCCACATCGATCCCTAATGTCAAGAGCCCGAATTCACCGGCTCTACAAGTCTCAATCCCAACAGCATCCTCATACCAGAAAACACTCTTCAACCGAACAGACAAGATCTAAGTGTTTTTGGAGGTTTGGGGCTTAGGGTCCGATTAAACGACCCCAACATACTACCCTTGAAGGAACTCAATATGGAAGCCTAGAAGAAACCCAAGACAGAAACCTTAAAGGAACCCTATGCTGCAGGAAGTATGAAAGTCCCCCAAACCCTAAACCATACAGGAACCCCATTCTACAGTAAATATTGACGTCCCAGAAGCGCCGAGGTTGTGGCAGGCGACGATCAAGGCAAACATGGTGGCCTTGTCAGGAACTTCAGGCTCTGGTTTAGGGCTTTAGGATCGAAATTGTATGGGCTTTGGGTCCGAGGTTTTGAGCGGACTGGCGCGGCTTGGAATCGGGCTGGGATCCCCTGGCACATGTTTAATGAAAACTCGAAAGTAATGAAGATGCAATCGAAACTCACACAGTTTCTATTTATGATGTTCTTGAGGGTTTAGGGTCTAGGGTTTAGGGCTTTGGTTTAGGGTTTAGCGAATACAGGGACGTTAACAAGTAAAACAGGGTTCCTTTATTGGATGCTCTCAAGGTTCTATAAGGGTTACTAAAAATTCTATAGTATAGGGTTTAGGGTTTAGGGTTTAGGGGCCGTATATCATAAGTACATTACATTTATAGTCACGAACCCCAACGAATAACGAGGGTAGTGATCCAAGCTCCTATGTTTCATCAAAGCGCAGCCCGTCTCTTCCAGCGACCCCATAACCCAGGCATCTCACATCACTTAGGATTTGCGTTTGGCGCATTGTTACTTACTACTATGTACTACTACTACTACTACGACGACGACTACTACTACACCACTACTATGACTTTCGATAACTGCTCCTATGGATTTTATAAGTGACCATAAGCATATATGCAATTCCTCCGGACCCTGTATTGCCCTCCACTCCCTGCACCGAAATGATAATCATCACAATGCCAGTCAAAGTATGACCAATGACAGGAGCAATCCACAATAGCAGCCGTTGGTCTTACTAGTAACTCGCCATTGCTGCTGTTACTTCCGAACACAATGGTGCCTTGACTCGTCTCCGAAGGACCTAAGGGGGAGCGACCCGGACCCCAAACGCTACACCGCTACAGCCCCATCCAAACCTTAACCCGCCCCAAAACCCTTCATCAGNATACCGTAAACCCCTAAACCGCTAAACTCCTACACCCTAAAACCCTAAACCCGAATCCCCAATGCTAAACACCCAAACCCCAAACCCTTAAACCCTAAACCGAAAACCAAGACTATGTTACATCCTAGACCCTGAAACCTGAACCCTAAACTAGGGCCCCAAAAAAGCACATAAGCAAAAATTAGGATAGGGATATCCCATATAACCCCCCTTATAATACAGCCCAATAAGGTAGGGAAATCCCGATAAAATGCTTATGCTTATGTGCCTTTTGGGTCCTGATAAACCCTTGGACCTGAAACCCTACGTACCAGTACCCGAAGAGCCTCGATGCCCTTGGGGCAAAGTTGTGAAAACAAGCCGACCTGGGGCATCCAAAGCCACCTAAGAGAGAGAGCTCTAGGGTTTTAGGGTTTGGGTTTGTTTGGGGTTTAGGGTTTTAGGGTGCGGGTTTGTTTAGAAGGCCCTAAACCCATAGACCCTAATAGTTGACTAATATTTTGGCCTTCATAAGCGGAATAGAGATTCAGCCTATATTACAACCTTGGAGAAGAGGTTTAACCAAGGGCATAACAGTCCCTTTATCTCCCCGCTGACAGCCTTGTAGGTTTTGCCAGAATTATTTTGGATCTTTCGCATCCCATGTCGCATCGAGCATGCCCATTCAGGACTGATATATTGCCCGGAGAGCCCAGTACCCCTTAATTAAGGAATATGGCTTAAGTCAGAATATGTAGCCCCTTATAAGTCAAGGTATATTCCTGAATTAAGGGGTATTGGTATTGGGCTCTCTGGGTTCAGGTGTGCGACTGCTGGAGGCCTGGGTCTTTGA
The DNA here is from genome assembly GCA_003297005.1 of Symbiodinium sp. clade A Y106. Classification (NCBI taxonomy): domain Eukaryota; class Dinophyceae; order Suessiales; family Symbiodiniaceae; genus Symbiodinium; species Symbiodinium sp. clade A. The sequence continues at coordinate 44,886 of BGNK01001777.1, forward strand.
CTTTCCTGGGTATGAGGGGTTCAGGATGTAGGGCTTAACTTAAATAGAACACATCGTACTGTTGATGATATAAATCCTGCATTACCTTATGGACCCTAAACTATGGGAGTTATGGTATGTTCCGTATTTTATGGGTAATGCAGGATTTATATCATCAACCGTTTTACCTTGTAGTCTATTATTGTACTCTACAGTAGAAGCCAGAAAGTTGGAACATCCATATCCCCATGCCCTTAAGGTAAAGTATAAGGGGTCCTAAAACCATGTTCCAACTTTCTGGCTTCTACTGTATTGATCTTGTGTCGTAGATTATATGAGGATGCTCTAGGGTCTGGACTCAAGGATGATTCACGCCGGCCGTTTCCTCTACCCCAAAGCATAGTCAGGGGTTTAGGGTTTAGGGATTAGGGGTTTAGGGGTTTAGGGGTTTAGGGTTTAGGGGTTTAGGGGTTTAGGGTTTAGGGGTTTAGGGTTTAGGCCTTACAATCCTAAATCCTACAGTGCGAACAAGATGTGGGACCCTTTTCGGGAAGCTGCTGCGCATCGAGCTCGAGGGAAATGGGCAAGGAAGTAGCACTGTGATGGCACATGCAGGACGTCCTGTACAATGATGGGAGAAGATCTCGTCCACTGCCGACTTTCTAAACCGTAGGGCCTAAACCCCCAACACCGAAATCCCAAATGCTTTATACCTACACCCCCATTTAAACACCAAAACCCTTAAGCCTACACCCTAATCCCTAAACCCTAACCCCAAGACCCTAAACCCAAAACCCAAGACCCTAAACCCAAAACCCAAAACCCAAACTCTAAACTCTAAACCCTAAACTCTAAACTCCTAAACTCTAAACCCTAAACCCTAATCCCTGAACTCCTAAATCCACAATTCTACGCCTCCAGGTGTTTTTCGAGACCAGGCGCTGGTACACCACCGGTCCGAGAGACCTCAACTGTAGGAGCACCACAATCCCAGAGCTTTTGAAGGAAGGCAGGGTTTTAGGGTTTTAGGGTTTAGGGCGTAGGGGTTCAGGGTCTTAGGGCTTAGGGGCTTAGGGTTTAGGGGTTTAAGGGTTTAGGGTTTTAGGTCTTAGGGTTTAGGCTTTTAGGGTTTTAGGGTTTAGGGTTTTGGGGTTTGAGCGGTTTAGGGAACAGGGCTCAGGGCTTAGAGGATCCCTGAGTCCCAGAGCCTTTCTAGGAAGACGTGAAGGAACCCCCAAGGGTGCCATAAGCGGCCCTTTGAGGTCCGCTGTTAGGAACCCTTCTTAGTTTTTTCACCGCATTTAAAGGAACCCTTTTAAGGGTTTTGGTAACAGGTTTAGGTACCCAGAGAGCCCAATACCCCTTAATTCAGGAATATGGCTTAAATCATTTTATGAAGCCCCTTTTAATTTAGGGTATATTGCTTAATTAAGGGGTATTGGGCTCTCTGGGTAACCTTTCCAGGAAATCTTCTGGGGACCGCTTCGTCCAGTGGAGCCTTGCGTGTTCGGATCGGTCCTAAAGGTTACTGTAATGCTTCGTGTAATAAGTGGCTAGAAATCAGAAAGGTACCATGGGGCCTTACACCAAAGAGCCACAGCAGAAGTCAAAGGTTGAACTTTCAAACTTACTAAATACATATGTATATAATGACCCAAAAAGCTTAAAGGATGCATGTCTGAGACCTAAGACACGGGTTGCTGCAAGGGCTGTATACTTCAACTATTTTTTTGAACCGTCAGAGTAAATCCTGCAATGCAGTCGAGACCGTGTGAGCGCAATTGCGTGGACGATGTCAGGTTAAATAGGGGCCTTACGAATTACAATCTGGTCTTGAGGTATGCCACACTATTGCCCCTAAACCTTAGACCCTACACCCGAAAGTTACTATAGCTATACTAGGAGCCCCCAGGAAGAGTTTAGGCATGTAGTCTTGAAACACATGTGAGGGTGAAGGAGCAGTTGATTCTTCTGCCGGTGAAGGGGTGGACAGAACTAACCTACTTGCCCAGTGTCGAAGGGGGAGATCGTGGTTGATCTTCGGCTCTGTGTCAGGATTTCATTATCACTTTAAAAGATCCAAGGACACTTTTAGTCTACTTCAAAGACAGTTTCCCGAGCTCCCGACTAAGAATCGTACTAGACTGCCTTCAGACGGGGTAGGCCGAACAGCAAGACACCATAAACCCCTAAACCCCTAACTAGACCCTGGACTCAAAGCAAGTATAGGAGCCCCAACAACTGGAAGAGGGCTTTGTGGTGTACTGAACTGTAAACCTACGGACAGTACGGGTAATTTACTACCCAGGCCCTTACTACAGAATGTTACCAATTTGGAAGGGATGCTGATTGCCAAAAGCGAATGCCATGTCGGGAATGCCTGAGTGCATTGGCAACTGCAGCATAGGAGACTGAATGAGTGTAACACTATTCCCTGACAGTATGCCCAAATATACATAGATTCACACACACACACATATGTATATGTTACTTGGCAGTATATATAGTATATATAGTATATATATATATATAAATACTCTATATACACAGAAGGGTACACACACATATATATGTATATATTGATATATATATATATATATATACATACATATATATATATAAACTCGAACTATACAACTACAGTACCGCACACTGCAAAGATGTATTCTCAATTATGCAAGCCGACTGGCGAGTGTCCTAGCTCTAGCCACCACCCCCCCCCCCNCCCCCCACTAATGTACTTTGCCGGGGTCCCCCACCATGCCCTTAAGTACTTTGTCGCTGAGTTCATAAGCCCCAAAAAGTGTACACTTTTAGTTTTATAGTGGGTGATATTATCCCAAAAAGTGTAAAGTGTATCCACGCAGCTACTAAGAGTATATTGTTCGCTGCTCTTCGTTGCTCCGGGGGTCCAAGACAACAGACCCCCAAGTGCATTATTTCAGCAGGAATGCCACACGCAAAACACATGTACTGGGATCCATGTTGGGCCCATCGGAACACGGGTAAATATACTTCGAACCCTCAGACATCCTTGTAACACCCCCGTCCACAGACATTAGGTTAGGGAGGGGTGGTGCTCTAGCCCATGAGCCTGATAGTTCGGACCCTTAAATGACCAGCGGCCATGTAAAGTGAGAGCCTGATGTGGCTTAACCCTAAACCCTAAACTCTAACCTGCTGAGAGTGTCTAGGCCGACCTCTCTTCGTGAAGTGAGGTTCGAGATTGAGGGTCTGTCAAGGTGTGTTAGGCCTGTGGGATTTTTGAGATCTGGATACACACATCACCAGTTCGGGAAACGCCGGAAGCAACTCCGATATGCGGGGGGCCTGGATTATCACCAATATCAACATCAACACAACTATGCTGCATCATCACCCAAAATCCTATGTCAAGATTCAGGGAACCCTGATAGTGACCCTTCTAGAACCCCTAGTGCAACCTATTCTATTCTAAACCTGTCAGCTGCAAGCTTCAATCATCAACGACCTTACAAACTTTATCCGGCCGGGGTTTACCCTTGGACTGCCGAGCGGCCTAACGCCAGGTTGAGGCGGGAGAAGAGAAGACTGTCTGCAAGGTGTAGAACCTTATTCGAAGGGGCACTGAGCTCCCTGGTCTGTAGCTAAGAATCCAAATTCTTATTCGAAGGGTTTAGGTTTAGGGTTTAGGAATAAGAAGTGTTTGATGCTAGGCCGTCACCTAGTGTGACGTCGTGCTCCTCCCGGCACCTCATGCGACGGCGACAATTACTTCCGCTACGGTGATGACCGTGATGACGACTCCGACTACTATCAACATGTCACCATCAAAACACCACCAGCATGTACAAGACTCATCCTAGATTGAATCATGTCTTCAGTGACTCGGGAGTTTCCGAAAATAGGGGACCCTGATATAGTAGCCTAAATAGTAGGATCCTTATGATAAGGACCAAAATAAGGTACCCCTAGTTTTCGGAAACTCCCACTCAGCTTGAGACCGCAACCTCGCGAAATGCAACAGGACGCCAGCTTGATCAGGCTCGGGCCCTCGATTTGAAAGGTTTTTTGGCCTAGAGCCTCGGAGAGTTCAGGAGTTTCGGATTTGGGGTTTAGGGCTTAGGGAAATTAGGGTTTAGGGTTTAGGGCTTAGGGAAATTAGGGTTTAGGGTTTAGGGCTTAGGGAAATTAGGGTTTAGGTTTTAGGGTTTAGGGCTTAGGGAAATTAGGGCTACGGGCCCTAAACCGACAACCCTTAGGTGCATTGCGAGACCCCCGGGGTAGATCGGAGCTCCATTTCCTGGCTTTAACGACGAAAGCCTGAGGCAACATCACATGTAGCAACCATAATCATAAAGTATGGTATCTATCTATGTATGTCTTTATTATACAACGAAACCATAAAGTATGGTATCTATGTATATCTTTATCCCACAGGGTCCAAGTACCATTATAGTAGGTATTTTGGCGCCAAAAGTATATACATACCATTACTTGGATCCTTCGGGTATTATACAACGAAACATCGTACAATTCTTATGTAGCAATGTAGTAAATCCTGCGCAGCTGTGGTATAGCTTAGAGTATCTAACCCACTTATATATGGGGGATACCTGCCCAAACCATACTAGTAATTCCTGCTACAGAAACCCTACATTCTACCATATAGGTACTTAAGACCCTTTGGGGGGTATTTAAAGTCCCTTCAAAGGGCTAAGGGCCCATACTTCTAACCTAAGGGACTATAAGCAGGTTCTCTAGAAGGGGAGATCCCTGGGTCGAGCCATCTGCCGGCGACAGCCCGGCACTGACGCCTACCAGCCCAAAGGGTCGTAAGTACCCAAGGGATTTAGGGTTTAGGGTCTAGGGGTTTAAGGGTCGAAGGGTTTAGTGTTTCGGGGTTTAAGGGTCGAAGGGTTTAGTGGTTTAGGGGTCGAGAGGTATAGGGGTTTAGGGGTTTAGGGGTCGAGGGGTATAGGGGTTTAGGGGTCTGGGGGTTTAGGGGTCTAGGGGTCTAGGGTTTAGGGGTTTAGGGGTTTAGGGGTTTAGGGGTCTAGGGGTCTAGGGGTTTAGGGGTTTAGGGTTTAGGGGTTCAGGGTTAGATACGCCCAAAGCGTCTTAAGTACCTACAGGGCAAACTGTAGGGTTTGAAAAATAGGAACTAACTATGACTATGATGGTTTGGGCAAGAATCGCCCATGTAGGTACCTAGGACCTAGGATCCTTTGGGCGGCTGCTCAGGAAAGACGAGGGGCCGAAAAGGTAATTTGTGGCTCTTAATACTTGGAATACGGTTTTGGGGGGATATTTTACGAAAACTATATAATAAGGAACTCCAGGATAGCCGTGGTAGTTATTCAAGCCCCTATGTTTCTGCTTTAGACCACAAGCCCTAAGCCCGAAGTACTGAACCCGTAGGACGAGGGGCCGAGAAGGTAATGTTGGAGACCACCAGCAGCGTTCGGTACGAGAAATACCTTGCTGAAAACGTTCACAGCGCGGGCTGCAATCACAACATTCCGCTAAGAATGCGAATGGGTTCCTGAAACGGGTTCCCTCTTGAAAAAGGTCTGTGAAGTGACGAATTGTAACGGTTGCTGCAGGGGGTTAGTAACGGTTCCTCAATAATTCGAACAAGGTGTTGGGTCCATACTAACGCAAAGTTCTAAGGGACTGTAAGGGTGGCTAATCTGCTAAATTGAATTCTGACCCCTACAACTTATTGTAGTGGAGCTTATCTAGAGCACTAAACCCCCCAAACCCGGAAAATTGACTGAAAGTCACTCTACCCATAGGCTCCATAGTAGTTCTTATTTTGGGGATTACCTTACAGCATCCTAAATATAAACCACAAAAAGGAACTACAATGGAGCCTATGGGGAACCCAGAAATCTATGCAACGTTCTGGTGGCAGCTTGGCAAGGTCCACTACAAGTCTGCGAACCCCAAACCTCTGAAAGCCTGACTGTCTTTTCTCCCGCAAGCACAACCCCTAGTCATAGGAACTTTACAAGGAAACCTTATCGGAACCCTGATAGTATGAACGCGGAATTCTTGGAAACCCCGTAAAGGACAAATCGCGCTGCAGAGCCAGATTTCCAACTTTAGCCCCCGCCGTAAAGTTGGAAACTTCAGCATGTCCGCGCTCCGGGCCTGGTGGTAAAAACAGGCCTCTACTAAGGCTGTAGTTGCGGTAAAGTAGCAAAAATGGCCTCTAATGTGGCTGAAGCTGCAGTAAAGTAGTAAGAAATGGGCCTTTCATATGGCTGAAGCTGCAGTAAAGTAGGAAGAAATAGGCCTCTACTCAGGCTGAAGCTGCAGTAAAGTAGCAAAAAATAGGCCTCCATTCAGGCTGTTACTGCAGTAACGTACAAAAAACTAGGCCTCTACAAAGGTTGCACAGGCTGTAGCTGCAGGAAAGTAAGTAATGAAAAAGCAGGCCTCTACAAAGGTTGTAGCTGCAGTCAAGTAGTACAAAATATGCCTCCATTAAGGTTGTAGTTGCAGTGACGTAGAAAAGCTCTACAAAGGCTGTAGCTTCACGAAAGTAGCAAATAATAGGCCTCTAATATGGCTGTAGCCTCAGTCAAAAAGACGCAGTAAAGGAGAAAAAAATTGGTCTCTACTAAGGCTGTAGCTGCAAAAATGTAGGAAAAAAAGGTCTGTACTAAGGCTGTAGCTGCAGAATAGCAGAAAGCTTTAGGCCCTTATTATGGCTCTAGCTCCAGTAAAGTTGTAACTTTTCGGCGTCTCACTGAATAAATATGTTAAGGGAACGATGTTCTCGCCTTAGCTTTAGGGAGTTTCCTGAAATGGTCCTAAATCCGGGGTTTCCGCAAAAAATAATTTATTTGTAGAAATTTTGCAACTTTCGCGCAAGCCTTCCCCGGGCCTGGAGGCCAATCCGTCGCGCTCACTAGACCTCCAAATTTGGTGTCCAATTTTCTTGCACCCGGCTTTGGTGCAGATTTCCAACTTTTGGTGTTTTCAGCAAACATGGAAATCTGCAACGTTGGAAACTTGGAATTTGCACTCTCTCAAAAAGTGCTGGAAGGAGGCTGGTGGGGCCCTAAACCCTAAACCCTAAGCCCAGATCTCTGAACGCCCCAATCCAGACGACCCCCGCAGTTGGCGAGCAGCGCGCTGTAGCGGTTGTAGGTGTAGAGCCCCAAGAGGGTGGCCAGACTCCCCACGGAACCGAGGCAGGTATTGTAGAACACCTGCGCATTGAGCTTCAGGACTCTTGGTCCTCCTTGCGACATTCGCATGAAGAGCGAGAACAGTGGGCCGGAGAGCAGGAAGAGGAGGAGCAAAAGGGTGAGGGTTAGGATGAGACGCAGGTAGAATGGTGGTCCGAAGGGCATGAGATTCCATGCTGCAACGTGTAGAACTGTTTGAGATGACAAGAAAACACACTGACATGTAAAAGCCAGAAACATGCCAGAAGAAGAAGCCAAAGAGGCTGTTGTCAGCTCTCTTTCAAACATGGAGGCTAACGGACGTCCAGGTAGGGACTCGTGAAGTATCTCAAGAGTCTCCCAACCTGGGATGAGACGACAACGATGTTGCTTCGGAGGATGATGATGATGACGGAAATGTGGGGCTGATGAATGATGATTCAGTCTCGTGTCCGAAATTCCGAAACGATCCTATGCATCCGCTTGCTGCCAACACAGAAACATCGACTTCTGACTCTACTGTTCAGAGCCAGACTCCAAAATCTTAGATGCAGTCGGGAGTGGGGAAAGGACGGGGGAAGGCCTCTTTTCACATCTGGCAGAAGATCCAGAAAGCCACAAGGCAAGCTGAGAATTTAAAACAAGGTTTTGGGGCCCATTATACTATATATAATAAGTAAGGCCTAATTGGAACCGTGACAGAAATGTCAAGAGGAATATGCAAACAGTGCAGAAATACGAGTAATACAGGGGCCGTAATAATTTCAACAGGGGGTTTGGAGTATTCTATAGTGTGGTGGTAGTCAGGAACCCTATAAGGAATAGTATTGGGAATCTATTCAGGTTTCTATGGTTGCAGAAACCGAACCGAAACGTTCCTTGTTATGAATTCCCCCTACCCCACAAGGTTAGTCTAATTCCCAGCATGCCCATGCTATATACCTAAATGGAACCCCCTAAACCCTAAACCCTTAACCCCTAAACCCCAAAGTAAGCCCTATAAATCTAAACCTCGAAACCCGTAAATCCTAAACCCCGGAGCCTTTGAAAAGTGCGGCCCTTTGGGATATTGCTCCGAAGAGTCCGTCAGGAAGTAGAAGGCCGGGCCACTCACGGAAAGGTGCAGCGATGTCCTGAGTGTTTTGGGTTTGGGGTCTGGGTTTAAGGGTTTGGGGTTTAGGGTTTTGGGTTCAGGGTTCAGGGCTTGGGGAGTTAGCTTGAAGTTTTTTTTGTTTTTTTGCGGGCCCTTTTCCAACCACAGCTGCGGTTGAAATCCCGATGTGCAGGGGAGGCTTGTTGCAGGAGCCTCACCAGCCGCACAAGTGGTAACAAGCTTAACAAGAGACCCGATGCCGTGAACCCTAAATTATGGTAACTTCAATCACAATTCCTTAACGGGCGTCTGTATCAAGGTGAAGGCCGCGAACTTGGCAATGACGGGGGAAAGGAGGAGAAGAAAGGCGGCAAGGACCTTCGCTGTTGAGTTTTAGGGTAGAGGGTGCAGGTTATCTCCTGACGATGCCGCACTTACATCTTGAAATGCAACACCTCGGAGTCAGACCCCAGCGCAAAATGCAGAATGCAGCAGAGTACCACCAGAGCTGCAAGGAGGGCGACAGATGCCTCAGCAGCCAGAACTTCCTAGGAGTTAACCTACTTATAACCTTACTAACTAAGTCCCATGATCCTCCCAGTAATAATTAGAACAGAGTCTTGGGGCCCTTTATACTGTAATTGGAACCCCCAAAATAGTATAGTACTCACAGCTCTTCTTTGAGGGAAGCCCTGTTTCGAAATGACCCCATAGCTGCTGGGATCCCATCGGACACTCGGAAAGTTCTTGAAGAGCCCTGAAGCGACCGAGAATGCAGGACCACCACATAGCAGTCAGATCTAAGAGTAGCCTAGGAACAAAAAGGGTGGCCTTTTTGGTTTAAAGGGGGTTGTAAGGGAACCTAAACCCTAAAAAAGGGAATCAGGGCCTGCTCTGGGTCCTAGGCAGATGAACAGAAGCTGCGGAAACCAACCCTCGTGAAGGTTTCGGGGTCAAATTCCAACTCTTTGCCGGGCTGCGTTGACCACCGGCCGTGTGGTGAGCGCAGCAACGGAGCTCAAGGACACCGAGGCTCCAAACATCACCAGCGCGAGGATGAAAAGCTCCTGTGTCTTGGCCGCAGCTTGACGGGCTACAAAGCCAGAGAACCCAATATCTCTTAATTAAGGAACATACCTTAAGTCATATTCGGGATCCTATTATAATTTAAGGTATATTCCGTAATTAAGGGGTATTGGGATCTCTGGATTCAGCAAGGAATTTCAAGCTGTGGGCTCCCAATCATGTGAGAATGAGAGGGTGAGCATCTCTAAACCGTCGCTCGAGTCAAAGCAACGCAGGAACTTGCGGCCGTATGCATCCTGGACCCAAACAAAGAACTGCCTAGAGGCCTAGAGTCTCCATTGTAGTTCCTTTTTTTGGTTACTCCAGTCTCGTAGACGGAGTTCTTTGCCTAGTAGGCAGCAGTGTCGTGCATGTTGTGCGCCTCTGCCGCAGCCTTTGCTGTTTCCGAGGTGGCTTAGTTTTTTGGTTAACCCAAATCTCTGTTATAGGATCCTAACCATAAACAATGGAGCCTCTAGGTGGTTCACATACAGCAGGGGCCTTAATCGCTCGAGCAATCTTCTGAGGCCAAGAAGGGAACTTTCATAAGGCGCCCGAAGGAATGCGGATGTAAAAAGAATCTGGGTTCCAAAACCCCAAACCCACAACCCCTAAACCCCTAAACCCTAAACTCCTAGCCCTAAACCCTAAACCCCTAAGCCCTAAACCATAAACCCCCAAAGTCCTAAACCCGGTGCAAGCTCGGAAGCCCTGTGGAAGGGGAGCCTTCTGTCTCCAAATCTTGGCACGGGCAGTTCGAACTGCGGACGCACCTTGGCTCAGAGCTGCTTAGGGTGAAGGGTTTAATTCAATCTTAGGTTAGGGAAACGACGGCAGGAACCGAAGCCCTAAACTTTAAACCCTAAACATTCAACCCTTAATTGCCCTGAACCTGAACCTCTAAACCCTGAATCGTGAAAGCCCCTCCGATCGTTTCCGACGACTGGATCTCGGGGCCAGCAGTAGCCCCTAAACCCTAAACCCTAAAAGCACTAAGACCCTCGACGCCAAACCCAAAAGCCCTAAAACCCTAAACCCCTAAACTCTAAACCCCAAACCCCAAAAGCCCTAAAACCCTAAACCCGTAAACCCCGAAACCCTAAACCCCAAAAGCACAAAAGCTCCTCAGTTGCTACCGAGAGTCTAGGGTTTATCGTTTCGGCTCGAGGCTTCAAGGTTGACTTGGCTGACTTCTGAACCCCTCCTAAAAGTTAAACTGGGCTTTTAAGTAACCAGGGAGAAACATGTATAAACTTGTATTCCATAATGGTTCCTTTAAGAAAAAAGTATTAAAGTATGGTACACCAAAGCCCAGTAAACTTTTAGCATCCTTAGTATAGTTCATATAGCAACCCAAGAAGTTAAAGTCTTAAGTGCCAACCAGAAGAATGCCAAGTTGATGTCATCAAGACAACTACTGTCGAGTCCCCAAGAGCTCTTTTAACACTACCTTAGAAGCTACCGCAGTATGAACGATGGCTCTCTATTTTATGATACCACAGAAGCTTGCTCTAATATGATACCACATAAGAGTCCACATAAGAGCAACCACGAACCGTTCTAAGTGTCGAACAGGATGTAGGTTAGACCATGTCAATGGCGTGCAACCCAATGGGTAACTCGATGCAGACAGACTACACACACGGACATGTCTTGCAGGGGCTAAGATTTCTGGCTTAGGGCTCAGGCCTTAGGATGATTTTACCGCACATATAAATTGCATGACCACAATTACCACGGCTAAACAGTAACCCTAGCTAGCGACATCTTGATGGTGAAGAGATATCGTGATCATGATGACGAGGATGACGCTTAGGATGACATTATAAATAGTGACGAAAGGGTCATCAACACCGTCAGTCCCATGCTACGGGGCACCCTAAACCCTGAGAAGACATCTCAACCCGTAACCCTAAGGGTCCATGTATCCACATAGTATATACTTTGATCCCTTGGATCCCTTATGCTCCCCTTAAAGGAACCCTCTGGGTTGCTACCGAGCCACTTTTCCGAGGCTCCTGCATGCTGCAGGCGGCCGCGAGAGACGGGAGCGCAAAAGCGGCCACCAGGAGATACACTGCGTGGGCGCCCAGAAACCTCGGGATAAAGGCTTGGAGGGAGTTGATAAGGCATTAAAAGCTGTATATTAACGGGATTAAGGATAAAATGGGATAAAAGTTTACAGGCTTTTTTGGTGGTTTCTTAACAGCTGTATACGGATTAGGGTTCGAGGTTAGGGTTCGTAGGGCTTCTGGGGTTATGATGCCCAGAAACCTCAGGATCAAGGCTTTGAGTTTGCAGGAGTTGATAAGGTTTTTTCAAAAAGCTGTAAATAAAACGGGCTTAAAGGGTTTAAAGGGCTTATGATTAGAAGGTTGAAGTTCGGATGAGGGTTTCAGTGATTCAGGGTTGGTAAAGCTTCTGGGGTTTTGATGCCCAGAAACCTCGATCAGAGGGGTTTGTAAGGCTGAAGCAACTATTCTGTTGATGATGACGATGATGATGACGATGACGATGATGATGCTGTTGCTGTTCCCAAAACGGCAAAAATTTGGACGGAACTCCAAAAAAAGCCACGTAAACGTACTCGATTGAAACCTGGCCCTTCTTGGGACTTGTTCCAACAACTGAAGTGCAGGTGTTGCCTTCGTAGAGCAAGTCCTAAACTCTGCTAACTCCGGCACACCTAAAACTTGAATCCCATACCCAAGCGCTGTACAGCATCCTACTCCCCATCTGCAGCCTTCAACACGCGCCCATTCCTATCCATTCCTAAAACAACACAAAGTTACAAATCCTAAAACATCTCCCGAAAACCGACCTAAATTCCACCCTAAATTCCGAACTCTGGACTCTAAACCCTGCGTAAATCCTCAAGCCTGCGCTCCTCCGATCTTTGCTCCGGGACGTCAGCAGAAATCCGGAAGCCAAACTCGCCAGCAAAGACCAGAAGGACATTCCAGCAAAGACCTCTGGCTTACGTGGAGGGTCGGGGGACTTAGTAAGTAGGTGGTAAGTAGAGTTATAAGCACCCTAAAAAGGATCCTAATCGGGGTTATGATACTTCTAAGTCTATAATGATAGAATAGCTACTTACTAAGTCCCCCGACCCTCCAAGCAGGGGTGTGGGGATGAGGGTTCCTCAGTGGCTGAATACCCTGGCCCAAAAAAGGTCAACCTTTTCAGTTATGGTTTGATTCTACACAAACCCCAAAAGCTTAAAGGTTACCTAATATAGGCCTTAATTAGAATAGGGTTTTGGGGCCCAGTATACTATAAATATAGTAAGGAACCCCCAAAATTCAAAATAGTAGAGGTAATGATTAAGGCCCCTATATTACTCAGCTACTACGGTTCTCAGGCCTCCGGGGAAGGTCCCCGGGGACTGATAAAGTCAAACCTTTAGGTGTTCAGATATTCCTGTTGTGGATTCCTGAGCATTCAGGTCTGAAATGATACCGTGTCATATAAGGGCCTGAGTAAGTAGAATAGGGTTTCGGGGTATATTATGCTAGAACCATGATAAGGAAACCCCCAAAAGTGTAGGTAATTTTTAATGCCCCTATGTTGAAATTGGGGCTTAGGGGTTTGGGGCTCTTGGGCTATACTAGGCTAAAACCCGCAACCTGCAAACACCCCAAACCCCTAAACACTAGACCCTAACACACCCTAAACCCTAAACTCCACACTCCGTACACCCTGCCTTTAGTTGAAGGCTTTCGGGGGATTTCTAGAACTCCCAGTGTATCAAGGGTCGCATGTACCTCAAGAAGTTTCCCTCTTTTCCCATGGATGCCAAACACGCGATTTGACTTGGGGCTGGCTTCGGGGTTGGAGGCTGCCATCAATATAGTTTAGCGGCCGAAATAATTACCAATACCATCTGGGGGGTCCTTATTCTAATAATAGTCAATGGGTTTAGGGTTTAGGGTTTAAGGGCCCCAAAACCTATTCTAATTACTACGGCCCCTATAGTATGACACTAGCCAGTAGCGATGATGACGGTAACGGTTACAAAACTGTTACTGTTGTATCCGTTAATTATGAGCTTTTTAATGGATCTTGTCGCTGTGCTTCCGGAGTAGGCAGTGTTGGCAAAGTTTAGCCTGCAGGCAGACAAAGGGCAAATGTCAGCAAGTCCTGGCCGTGCGTCGGCTTGTCCTGCAATCGGGGGACGGGCCCAGCATTGCAAGCAACTGATGCACAGCACTGCCCACCGCTGCGAATCCGTTGTAGATACTACCCCTGGCCCTGTAGTTCTGCTACAATGTCTTGCATTTCTCTTGTTTTTGGCCTTCCTGGTTTGCTCCAGTGGTCGTTGACACCAGACTTGGGGTTTTGAGGCATACCATACTGCTTCGAAGCCCAGAGAAATTCAGAAACTCTATTTGTAAGCATTATGACCCATCTACACTGAGCTCCTTAGTGTTCCCTTCATAGTAAGGCTACCCTGGTTCTTGGTATTCAGTTTTCATAAGGGGTCCGTGAAAATGCAAAGGCAAAGGCATGGCGTAGCACTGGGGAACCTGGTAATGTAGGAACCTGATTAAGAAACCCTGGCCCTATAACACCAATATATTCGAACAATAAGCAGCTCGAAGACCCAAGGTTTCTTAATCAGGTTCCTATATTACATTAGGTCTGCCACAGGGCACAAAGCTTCGGAACGCTCGGATTGCGAGTCTACAACTACCCAAACGAGCACATAACAAGAACCACAGGATTGGAACATTCCATAAGCAGCTCTTTTCACGGTAAGCCGTTACAAAGCAAGGATGAGGAGACCCCCACCCAAATGTTCATGTTTGAGTGCTTTCTTGCTTCCGAGTTTTAGACTGGATTCGATTCAAGATTCAGTTGTTTGGCCTCTGCGTGTAGCGGTCAAGTAAGGTCATCCACAGTTTTGCAAATAATCCTACAGTAGGCGCCTCAATGTCTTAAATAAGGTTTTAAAGTAAAATATTTGTAATAAGGAATCTATATAGGGATGGTGTTGGTGTTCGTTAAGCCTTAAACACCTTGATGCAGGCTCGCTGCCCCTCACCCATGGCCCCGCCCTTCTGCATGGTAACCGGCAGAAAGCACTGGGTCTGGGGTTTAGGGTTGCATACTTGAAGAAAAGGAATAGGATTCCGGCATCATCCCGATCCGGCTTGAACCCTGGCGCTGCCTGCATCTGCCGCGAGTAGATTGCCTCCGTCAAGAGGTCGTCCGTGCCTCGGAAACGGAACGAGAAAGGCTCTCATCGTATACAATCCAGATCGAAGTGTCATCGGAATGACTTCGGAAGTTGTTGCACTCCAATACTTGAATCCTTGGAGAAGTGTAAAGCTGTCAGGAAGAGCGCTACGTCAGTCCGTGTGGTGCCGTTGGCAACAGAAACCTATCCAGGAGGGCATATAATACACATCTCCATAGACTGTTGCCGGGAGGCCATGCTCAAAGTGCGTGCCCACGAGGAAGGGGAGACCATCAAAATAAGCTCAGACTCTGTCTGTCGCTAGTGCAGCCATGTTTTGATACGTGGCCGCAATTGCTCCAAGCTTTCGGCTTAAACCTCATAATATGAAAAAAACCTAAACTCCCAAACTAAAACCCCCACACCCTAAACACAAGAACCCCTTAATGCCCCAAACCGATGAACCCTAATCCTCATAACTTCAAACCCTATAACTCCAGAAACCCCATGACCCAACCCTAATCGCAGAGAACCCAATACCCTTAATTAAGGAATATACCGTAAATCATATTGCGGATCCTATTATAATTTAAGGTCTATTCCTTAATTAAGGGGTATTGGGATCTCTGGGAATCCCTACATCTTCACCCCCAATAAACCCTAAACCCTAAACCCCATGAACCCTAATTTGTGTAACTTCAAACCCCATAAACCCCACAACCACATAAACCCTCTAACCCCTGGAGCCTTGGCCTTGACTTCAAGCCCACAAACCCCGAAAACCACCACAAACTCCAAACCCGAACTCGGCTTAGGGTTTAGGGTTTAGGGTTAAACTCGTCAAGTCGCAGATCATGAGCTCCACCAGGAAGAGGCAAAGAACAAACCTCTCATGCAGAGTTCTCGGGGATCCGCGAAAGGGTTGCTGTAAGGGCTACAATAAGTTGGGAGGCTACCAGGGTTACCATAAGGGTTGGGTTTTGGGGCCCATTATACTATAAGTTATAATAAGAAACCACCAAAATAGTATAAGTAGTTATTGGCAATTATTAGCCTCTACATTGCCGTACTTCGCACTGCTTCTTCCGCGGCACATGCGGAGCGGCATCTCGGCCAGGCCGACGACGAAGGCGGCAGCGACACCGGCTCCAGTGGCGAGCAGTAAGTATGGCGCCTAAGGGTTGCCTTAATGAGGGTTCCTTAAAGGGATCTATAAGGTTTAGTTTCTAAGTTTAGAGTTAGGGTCTACTATAAGGTTTAGTTTCTAAGTTTGGAGTTAGGGTCTACTTAGAGCAGTAAGTATGGCGTCTAAGGGGTCCCTTAATAAGGACTCCTTCAAGGGATCTATAGGGTCTAGAGTTAGGGTCTACTTAGAGCAGTAAGTCTGGCGCCTCAGAGGCTCGAGACCGAGAGCAGTCTTTGAGTTAGTAATTAGGGTTCCTTAAAGGGTTCCCTGAATAAGGGCCCCTTAAAGGGATCTATAGCGCCTCCAAGGATCCGAGACACAAGAGCAGTCTTGAGTTGCTGGAATCTATATTTCAAGAAGTATAGCAGGTTGGGGTTTAGGGTTTATAAGGTTTAGGGATTGAGTTGCTGGGAGTTGTTGTCAAGCAGTTTGTGAAGTTGCGCCGCGCTTGCTGTCCTGCATGTCTGTGCCGCTGTCGACCTCTCAATCCTAAAGACCCCGAACACCCCTAAACCCCAAAGCCCCTGAAGCCCTAAACCCCGCTCCAGCGGCCTTGTTGTATCCGTTGATTGGGAAGAGATCGCTGGTCAGGCCGAGCATCGGCTTCAGGATGTAGGGAGAGAAGATCCTTGACGGCCATCGGGAATAGGGGAATAGGCTGTTTTTTACGGGTGTTTTCCGTCTGCAATTTGGAAATCGCCTTGCGACGGAAAGCCTAGAGGGAATAGCGTTTGAGGTTTAGGGTTTGAGGGTTTAGGCTTGGAGGGACAGCCACAGGGACCAGGATGTAAAAGGTTTCGGATTTTTGGCTTTGGGGTCCAGAGGGGTGTAGGGTGTGCGTGCTAGCAATAAAAGGATTACGGTTAAGGGTTTGAAGGCTTAGGGGTTTGAGAGTTGGAGGGTTTAGGGGCTGAGGGTTTCGGATCTCAGGGATTCTAGGATACGAGCTGGAGCTGGAGCATTCCACAATTCTCCGGCTTTGCGTTTCCAAGGGGCGCTGGAAAATATTTGGGCTTCAAGCTGTAGCTTGTTGTGGAGATGGCTTCTGCTTGGGGTATGTGCCGTAGGATAATGGCCGAACCGCGAACATGTCCCGAAGTAGCTCGGATGTCAAGAGAAAGAGGTTGAAAAGGCTGCTGAAGTGCAGATCGCGTTGCAAAGTCTTCAAGATCTGCATGTCCTGGCAAAAAGCGAAGGACCTACACCAGAAAGCGTATGGATGCAGTGCCAGCCATTCTTGATTCTTGAGGCCTCCGTCTCACGGACGGTCGATGCCGAAGCCCAAAGCAACCACTGTCTTCAATCTTTGGGGTTCAACTGACTGAACCAGTCCTTAAACCTGATCCGTGATACTACGCTCCAACTCAGCCCTGATCCTAAAGCCCCAAAGCCTAAACCCTTAGCCCTAAAAGGCCCGAAGCCTAGACCCTAACTGAAAAAACGACAAGAGCGTATCGACGGATGCGTTGATGCACGCTGCGGACCCCGTCCTGCGCCGACCTGAGGCGGAGTCAAACTCTGTGAGTTTAAGCTGCGCACATCTGACATGCATATACAGTATATCAATTATGGCATATGGTAGTAGATGATCGTATATTGTAATTTGGCTTGGTATGTTCTGAAGCATCTAGGGATGTTTACTTCAAGTTCGGCGATTGAGACTTGAGGTTCTCTTCTAGGACTTGGACTTGGTACTTCGGCCAGCCAGCATCCGATAGAACCGAGCTCCCGGCACGTGATACTCCTTGCAAAGGTAGGGGTTGGCCCGGCCGCCAATAGTCGCGCCCAAGCCCTTGATGAGATGCTGGGTGGCGAACCTCTGGAGTAATATACTTGGAGGCCCTTTTGACTTAGTAAGTCTACTTAGTATCCCCTAGAAACCATATCATAATCCCCCATAAGCCACCTTACTAACCCTACTTACTAAGTCAAGACGGCCTCCAAGTAGGGGCCTGAGTAATAGGGTTTTGGGGCGCACTATACTATAGCTATACTAAATTATTCAGGCCCCTGTATGGCGAACCTCTGGCTCCCTGGTGCTTAGCAGGGAATGGGGGAATGGATCCCTTTAGTAGTCCCTATAGAATCCCCAATAATGGTCTCCATAATCCATTCCCCCATTCCCTACTAAGCACCAGACAGCTGGAGGAAGCCGGGGATTTGAGTTTGTGGAGTAGGCTAGTAAGACTTGGGATTTGCGATAGAGGGTTTAAGGCCCACGCTTTGGACTTGGCTTAATAGTGTGCCATGGTATACTATGACATGCTAACGATCTAACTATCTATCTGTCTATCTATCTATCGATCTATACGGCAGGGCGATCAGGCCAAGCTTGGTAGCTGAAAGCTCCTTGATGTAGGAACTTGCTTCAGCAATCTGCGGTTCTTCGTCGAGTTCTTACAGTGCATCAGGTTATATTTGGGGATTCTAAACCAGCTTAGTTATTTCAATCAGATCCCTCTTTCGGCGGATTCTGTGCCGCAACTGTGAGAAGCCTGATCTCCCGAGGGTTCCTATCATGCTCATAGCATCATATCTCAATAAGCCCTATATATTTTATATTACTTATTCTGACGCCTAGAGTGTTAGGTTTAGAATAATTACGACATCAAACTTCGCAAGCAAGAGCCCTAAATCCTAAACCGAGAAGCAGGAGGAAAAGCAGTCGCCCCCCGAACTCTTGCCGCAGCATGGCCAGCCACTCAGCCAATCCACACCTGTCCAGCAGCCGCAATGAAGGCTTAGAGTTTCCTTCAAGGTTTCTATTTGTTGACTCTGGGGGGGGGGGGAATTCGGGCTTAGGGTCGAAAATACAGGAACACAAGACTTCAATGCTTAGGCGAGCTAATTAGCAAAGCAGTCTTTGCGTGAGTGGATTTCTGACAGCGCTCACTAATACTCCAGCCTCACGGTGTTTCGGCCGTTTAGCTTTGAGATGCGTAATTTATATAGGGGCCCAAATAATTTCAATAGCGTTTAGGGTATAATATACTATTCTTATAATAAGGAACCCCCACAATAGTCAGCAGAACACGTATCACCTGACTTGACACAACTCTCGGCAGTAGAGTTCTGTTGCCTGCTCGTCTGGCATGCTCCGTCTGAATCTGAGCCATCACCTGGAGCAAATGGTTCTTCACAACATGAACAGCATCCATTCCACGAGATAACAGGGAATCAAGTCCAAGCCGTAAATCATATGTCCAAGCATCGGGGGGTTCAAAGTGACAACTTTACATGCACAGTACAACTAGGTTCCCCAGTAGACCCCTGACAATAAGGGTACCCTTTTTCCCCCTATTCGGTTTTGATATGGGAACCCAGAAAGAAAAAGGGTAAAAGGGTACTACTGGGGAACCTAGACAACCAAAGGTCAGGGCTGCTGGCAATGGAACGAAGCGCCAATCTTCCAGAGTAGTCACCGGAGGAAGGCCGGGCAATCCACAACGGTTTAGGGTTTAGGGTTTAGGGTACTGTATGAATGTAAAGTGTGCACAGGCTGAGTCATGTTCTTTACTTGTGATGTGTGCAGCTCATGCTGCTGCCCCCAACTATGGTCTGTTGAAACAAACGACGAAACCTGGCTTTCCTGAGTAGCCCCTTTATAATAAAGGGTACCTGCACCCTTTTTCCTACTATTGGGTTTTAATAAGGGGACCCTAAACTAAAGAGGGCAAACGGGTACTACGCCCGTACTCAGGAACCTGGAAACAGACAAGCAAGAGTCCCAGTCAAGTCCGCGCGGCTCTCGCAGGTCAGCGCATCATCTTTAGAAGCCATTCCGTGCAAGTGCCGAAGAAATGAAGACACGCACACACAAACACACACACACACACACCGAACTGCATGTTGTCTTGCGCATTGTTCCAGTGCTGATTTGCTCAAGCTGCATGCGGTGTGTGCGGTCTACCGCTCTGCCATGCTTTCGTCGGGACTTTGCTTTGGACTCATTGGCTGCTCCTGGAGCAGATCTTGTGAACCTTCATACTAAGCCTTGGGCGGGCAAACACAGCAGCGCTCGTGCAGCAACCTGATTGTAACCACTCGCAGCCTATTACGTATAGGAACCGGCATAGCCTAGCGCCCCTTGTGATGACGGAGATGCGAAAGTTCATTTCAGATCAGCCGTGTGCAAAACTACAGGACCTGAGCTTAGCCTGGGTGCTGAATGCTGGGAAACACCTCAGCAAACTCCAGGGAACCCGGATCGGTCACGGACTGAACCTTCCACCTTATGGTTTAGGGTTTAGGCAGACGCGCTGCGCAGCCTGAGCGCTGAGCGCAATAACCTGAGATGCAGATGCTAAAACCTAAACTTGAGGCCCTGTAACTGTAACCCTGCAACTTTACAACCCTTAAACCCTAAACCCTTAAACTCTAAACTCGAAAACCTGACAGTTTTACCTATAACCCTAGGGCCCTACAACCCTAAAACCTACACTCAAACCCTTACAAACTATAGACAGTAAACTCCAAAAACCTGACAGCTTTACTCGCATCGCTGCTGAAAGTACGCCCAGTCCGGCTCTGGTGAAAGCCTCGGTGGGCCGCAAGCGCGAAGGCTTTGGGTTTTGGGGTTTAGGGTTCAGGGTTCAGGGTTTGAGGGTTTGGGGTTTAGGGTTTCGGGTTTAGGGTTTCGGGTTTGGGGTTTAGGGTTGAAGGTTTAGGGTTCAGATCTTTTCGGAAATTTCGCAGTTGTGGTATAGGGGTCGGAACTTTTGGTGCTGCGGTCCTTATATACTCCATCAGGAGTTCAGTTATTTATAGTGTGATTTTCCCCCGACCCTCTTCTAATTGTTAAGCCTCTTTATGAGATTAGGTTGTCTTGCGGTTCGGGTCTCGGATGTTAGGGTTGTCGATGGCTTGCAGGGAATGGGGTTTTCGGTGTAGCGTTAGGGCTGCCGGCTGGCATAGACTATTCCCCCGAGTGATTTTTTTTACGAAGTAGTGCAGCATCACCTGGGCTTTTAAGTAACCAGGGAGAAAAAAGTATAAACTTTTTTCCATAAGGTTCCTTTAAGAAAAAAGTATTACAGTATGGTACTCCAAAGCCCAGTAGTGTAGCATCACACTCCTGCTACACCATTGGAGGACATGAGTCTTGGCTTCTGTCCGGGCTGTCTCCTAAACCCTAAATCCTAAACTCCGAAAACCCTAAGCCCTAAGCACCTAAACCCTAAACCGTGATCCTAAACCTTGAACTCCGAAACCCTTAGCCCTAAGCCCTTAAGCCCTCAAGCCCCTAAACCCCCTGCAATCCCTAAACCGACAAACTCTAAGTCCAGGGATCCCTTTCCCTGCATCACTAAACGGTAGATCCCGACACACAGAGAAGTGGGAGTTTCCGAAAACAGGGGACCCTACTATAGTGCCCTGAATAGTAGGATCCTTATCATAAGGATCTCAAAACAAGGACCCCTAATTTTCGGAAACTCCCAAGTGTATTGCAGAAGGTCAGGTCGAAGCCAAGCAGTATCATGCAGTGTCATGTTTAGGGTTTAGGCTTTAGAGTTCAGGGTTTAGGGTATTGTATGAATGTAAAGTCGGCATACACAACAAGCACATCAGCATCTCAAGAAAGAAATCGGACACGTGGCGTAGGGACCTTGTACCAGTCTCCCCATACCAACCCGCTATATGTACACTCACCAACATTCCGAAGGACCCGTGTACCCACTCAGCAAACCTATAGTGACATAAACCCTACCTCATGTAGCTCCGACTTCCAACCCTCGATATCCTTAAGCTCATAAACACACTCCACCCCCCTAGGATTGTTGGCAAATTTTGGAGTTCCCCGGAGAAGAAACCCTAAACCAGCAAGGGAAACAAACTAAAAGAAACGGTCTCAACATCACGAAGCCATAACCCAAACAAAGGGAAAACAAGAAAAGTTTTCGAAGTACAGCCAAAGCCAGGGTGCCCTTTGGCTTCCCGTGCTGTATTGCTCAGCGCCCGCTCTCGGTGGTAGGCGTGCTCGAAAACAACGGGCAAGCAAACCGGCTTGTGAATCCAAAGCGTGCTGTCCTTAACTTGAAAAACTGGCAAGCTACCGACAGAGCTATAGTTGAAAACCCACATGCACAAACACACACACACACACACAAACACACACAAACAAAGAGAACCTGAATCATGTAATACAGGGGCCGTAATAATTAGAATAGGGTTTGGGGTATAATAATTATACGAAAATGATGATAAGGAGCCCACAAAACAGTATTGGCCCCTATATTAAGACCATGAGAGATGCTATCCAGAGAAGCGGGTTCTTCCCAAGTTCACTGCGAAGTCTGGAGCGACGAAGCTCCCTCCAGTCCCCACCAAAGAATACGGGTTGAGGGGTTTAGGATGCAGAGTTTAGGGTTCCGATGCTCCTCATCTACTTCAAGATCGCAACTGAAGCCAGGATGCATCTACTTCCGGCAGGTAAGGGCAGCTGAACCATCGATGTCTGTGCCCTTCTCGAATTGCCAGCGCTTCCTCCGCAATGCGGTTGGCCTTTCCTGCACTGGACCAAATTTGCTTCAGGCGTTTTGGTCAAGAGGTGAGGGTTTAGGGTTTTAGGGTCCGGGTTTAGGGTGAGGTATCAAAATTGCTATGCCAACAGGTTTAGTGAGAGTCGCGCCCGTGCCTGTCAGGGCCTAAGTGAGAATGCAAATACCATCCGATCCAAGATGCAAGCGAGCTAGGACAACATCACTAGCACAAAAAGCCAGGCCCGACTGACCTTACCCCCAAAATCCCTGAAGCTGTACACCCTGAACCCTCATGCCCTGAAGCCCCACAAAATTCAAAAGGGTTTAGGGTTTAGGGTTCTGAAACCCCTGAACTAAACCCCTAACGTTAATTGTCCGGCAAGGCTCCGCCAACCTGCAGCCCCCAAAGCTGCGCAGGTGCTAATGCCAGATCCAGTTGGTAGGTAAAGAGGAAGGGCGGCATGCAGAAGAACCTGCAGTTTCGGATGTAGAGAGTTCGGGATTGTTCTGGTGTGCAATGCGGATCGACCACATAGCATCACTTTCGTGGCACAAACTTGAGAGAAACGCATGGCATGCACAAGTTGAGCTCAAAAAGCAAGAGGCCCGAGGCAAACTGCTGCATATGGTCACCCAGAGAGCCCAATACCCCTTAATTAAGCAATATACCTTAAATTATAAGGGGCTTCATATTATGATTTAAGCTGTATTCCTTAATTAAGGGGTATTGGGCTCTCTGGGCAAGGAGCTGTAGGTTTAGAGTTTAGGGGATAAACACAGCACTTGCGTCAGGCGAGGAGCGTGATGTTCAAGGGCAAGAAGGCATTGTCCCAGTGCCTAACTTTCCGCAAGGCCACAAATCCCTTCATGGCAGTTGCATGCAGCAAGGCACTGCCGTAAGCCAACCCAGCTGATAAAACTTTCACAGCCATGCGCGGGTCTGGTGTGCGCCTAACTTTGAAACAAGCTGCAGCCGAATGCCCTGCCATCGCAGGGTGGCACTCCGAGCCAGGGACACGCCACCCACCTCAGCGAATTGCAGTACAAGATGTTTAGGGTTTAGGGTTTGGGGATTAGGGATGTTTACGCGACATGGTACTACATAAACGGCATAACCAAGACCCTCGCTGCAAATGAGGGGGGGTATATGGCCCCGAGTAGCGGGCATATAGAGTCTAATAGGGGGTAGATGGCTAGCAAGATCCTACCTAGACTCTTTCATGTAGTGCCCTTTTTGGGTACCTTAGTTTCTTACTATAGGATCCTAACCATCAAAAAAGTCATCCAATAAAGGGTACTACATCTAAGGAAGGGCCCTTCTTCAACATCAGGCCGTTCAGAGACGAAGAAATGGTATGTCGCTTCAACCCTTAACCCATAACCCTAAGCCCTATAATCCCTAAGACCCTAAACCCTAAATCCTAAACCCCTTAATCCGGAATCCCCCAATCGAACCCCAAACCCTTTAAAGAAACCCTCAACCCCGACAGGAACCCGAAAGCCTTAAGAAAGCCGAAACACGGCAAGGAACCCCTTATGACCTATCAAGCCAAAGGGACGAAGGCATAGTATGCCGCCACCCAGAGGAGCCTTTCCCGTGTGGTCGCGATCCGAAGTGCCAGCTCCATCTCCTAAACGCTTCGGATTTAAAAGCTTACCTGGAGCCTTTTGTGGGGGTGTTGGGCCAATATGTAGCATTCTTATGGTGGTTTAGGATCGGAGCTTCGGCTTCACGGTTTTGGTTTGGGGTTTAGGGTTTGGGGTTTGGGGCTTGGGGTGTGGGGTTTGGGGTCTTTCACCTGAACTCATGGCCTTCTTGGTTGAGGATTATAGGGTTTAGGAAGGGTTTAGGGTTTAGGGTTTAGGGTTCAGGGCCTAAGTTTAGGGCTTGGTGCATGAGGGGCCGGAGTAACTCGCCGCAAGATATATTAGGCCTATTCTACCTACTAAGACCACCAGCACAAGACACCCCCTAAACCCTAAACCCTAAACCGTTTTTCGAGGTTTTGTGGTATACTGCGGCCCTAAAACGCCCATAATCGAGAAGCCGAACCCTGAACCTAAGGCCCCAATATTGGAGGCCTCGAAAGGTGGGATGAAGGTAGGTAGGTTTAAGGATCCGATATATATATATATATAAGAACTCTTAAATTGGGATGACCCCACCTACCTTCAGCCCACCCACGGAGCCCTATGATCATACTATAGCAGTGAAATGTCCATCCGAGGCGCACGGGTCTTCTTTGTCTGCTTGATGTCAGCCTCTCGCAGTCACGTGTGAGGCACGGTCGGGTTCAGGGATTTTCGGGTTTCGGGTTAGGGCTTTCGGTCTTCTAGCGTTTGAGGCTTTAGGGTTTGAGATTAAACGCTTTAGGGTTCATGGCTTTAGGGCTTAAGATCGCGGTCAGGGGCTGAAGGCTTGAGAGTTGGTGGCTTTACGGTTTGGGGTGTAGGGTTTAGTTTGCTAGGGCCTAGCTAGGGCCGAGGGTTTGGGGTTCGTCCCAAAGCGCGAGAGACGAAACCCGAAGGTAGGGTCGAGGATCCCAGGTTGCAGGGAGCTTTGGGGTTAGGATGTTTTGCTGGGAGGATCATGGGACTTAGTATGTATAGGGCTATTTCAGGGGAGTTATGAGTACTTATAAGTATATCTATCTATCTATCCATCTATATATATATATGTATGTATATACACTTATAAGTGTATATGTATATATATATATATACATACATACATACATACATACATACATACATACATACATATATATATATATTATACATGTATATATACTTACCTTATTTATAGCCATAGTTGCTAAGTCCCATCATCCTCTACATGCTTTTTGCTGATTGGCCCAATGGGCCTCCGAGGTCCGGGGTTTCGAGCTCCAGGATGTTCATAGGCTTGGGGCTTAAACTTAGGGTTCAGGGTTTAGGGTTTAGGGTTCTTTAGGGGCTTTGGGTTTTAGGGGTGTTACCTAGAGTCTCCATTGTAGTTCCTTTTTTGGTTAACCAGCTCTATGGTTAGGATCCTAAAACAGAGATTTTGGTGAACCAAAAAGCAGGAACTGCAATGGAGACTCTAGGTAAACTTATAGCAGAAGCCAGAAAGTTGGAACATCATTGGCCTCATGCCCTTACAGTAAAGTATAGGGAATCCCAGCATGAATCCTCCTAGAACTATGTTCCAACTTTCTGGGGTTCACTGTAGNGAAGCCAGAAAGTTGGAACATCATTGGCCTCATGCCCTTACAGTAAAGTATAGGGAATCCCAGCATGAATCCTCCTAGAACTATGTTCCAACTTTCTGGGGTTCACTGTAGGGTTTAGGATTGAAGGTCTCGGAGTTTAATTGAACTTCGGGTTGAGGACTTACGGTCTGAGACTGTAGTATTAAGCTTAGGGTTTAGGCTTTACGGTCTAGTTTAAGAGCTTAGTTGAAGTTCAGGGTTTAGGTTTAAACCCTAAACCCTAAACCCCTAAACCCTAAACCCTAAAACCCTGGTGTCGGGACCCACTGCCATGCCCTTTTGCCTTGCGGCTCTGGCAAAGCCCCGGACTTGAGCCCGAGCTGAACCCCTTACAGCCCTCCAAACCCGAAGCCCTAAACGGTCTAGGGGTTCAGGGTTTAGGGTTTAAAGTTTAAGGTTTAGGGTTCAGGGTTTAGGGTTTAAAGTTTAAAGTTTAAGGTTTAGGGTTCAGGGTTTAGGGTCTAAAGTTTAAGGTTTAGGGTTTAGGGTTTTAAGGTTTAGGGATTAGGGTTTAGGGTTTGCACTAAACGCCTT
Organism: Symbiodinium sp. clade A Y106; assembly: GCA_003297005.1. Classification (NCBI taxonomy): domain Eukaryota; class Dinophyceae; order Suessiales; family Symbiodiniaceae; genus Symbiodinium; species Symbiodinium sp. clade A. The sequence goes on from BGNK01001777.1 coordinate 70,812, forward strand.
AAACCCTGAACCCGAAACCATCCATGCCACCTGACTCCTAGGACGCAGCAATGATATAGAAGCTCAGCCACGTCGACCCGCGTTTTGAGAGGACTCATACAAAGTTACTCTGGCATTACTCACTCTGCAGACCGTACGCATTAATACTAACACCCTACACCCAAACTCAACAAACATAGTAACCCTTCTCCAATCCTCATTAGCGACCTTTGTTTATGAACTTGTAGTACTACTAACCCTGAAAGCCATACAGGAAGCCTAAACCCCAAACCAGAAAACTCCATCCGAATCCTGAAGACGCTGCAAAAGGGCGTTCTGCGGCAGGGCACCAGGCGAGAATCCAGGAGTCCACTTCGGATACGATCTTCGAAGAGCGACACAGTGGCACCCATGCTGCATGGACCGGAGCGTTAGGGTCTCATTTGCTCTCGGAGTGTCCGGTGGACCCTAATCCCTAAACCCTAATACCGACCCCAGGCTCATTTCGGGGGTCGGGCATGGCACCCCAAACTCCTAAACCCTAAACCCCTAAACTGTTAATTAGGGGCCCCTTCTGCAGCTGCCTAAACCTTTACGCTCTTTGAGACAAAATAAAGATGGGGAATTTACCATATAAACCCCCTTAAAATGAAGCCCAATAAGGTAGGGATATCCCCGTAAAATGCTTATGCTTATGTGCTTTTTGGGTCCCTAATTTGAGGGTTTGCACAGGAACCCGAGGCTCGATCCGAGCAAAAGTAATCGCGGCAGGCTATGCTTGTCCCTAAACCCTAAACCCTAAACCCTGTGAGGGCTCGAGGTGTTGGGGGTTTAGATTTTCGGTTCTAGGGCTTAAGGCTTAGGGGTTCAGGTTCGACTTAGGGTGTGGGGGCTTTCTGTTCTTCGGCTTTAGGGTTTGGGGGGCTGGATTTTCGGATTTAGGCCTTCGGGCTTAGGGGTTCAGGGGTGCAGGTTCGGCTTAGGGTGTGAGGCCGGTCTAGGTTTGGGTCTAGGGCCCAGGGTCAAGGGGTTCGGGTTCAGGGCTTTGTTCGGGTTTAGGGCATTTGGGTTTGCAAAGCCCGGAAGCATGCGCCAAGATTGTGCAGCAATGTATGTTCAAATATGTGCACACTCCGTGGCATTTTTCATGCCGGCTAAGTTTCCAAACCCTCTCAGGCTAAGCACGTCCCCAAACCTTTGCATCTAATCGTGTAGCTCGCATCCAGGATAATCAAGAGCCTGCCTCAACCTGATATACCTACCTCGTGACAACCATGCAGTGAAGCCATTAAAACGCCGCTCCAGGAGAAACTGGCAGGCAAGTTCTGTAAGTGAAGTTTGGTACGGTTCCAGCGGCCGAACGAGTTTGAGGTTCAAAAGTTGAGGTCGAACCCTGGACCCAAAAGCCTGAACCCCAATACATGGATCTAAACCCTAAGTGCCCTCAACCCCTTAATGTAGAAACCTGATTAGGGCCTTTATATTCGGGTTCCTTATATGAATCCTACTACTTTTTTAGGGGGGGGGGGGTTATAGGGCCAGGGTTTCTTGATCAGGTTCCTACTTGAAGGGGCAGGGCACTTCGTAAGTTGGCAAAAAGTAGGGTTATAATTAGGGTAACTCCATTTAGGGCACTTCTAACTCTACTTATAACCTACTTACTAAGTCCCCTGCCCCGTCAAGTACAATACCCTGAACTCTAAACCATAAACCCTGATCCACTAAAGGCTCACGGTTCAACGCAGCGAACGGGGTTTTTCTTAGAGGGGGTCTATGAAGCTTACTACAGGGGCTACTAGAAGGGTTCAATATTGGGGCTTTAAGAATTAGAGTAGGTTTTTCGGGTATATTATACTAATTAGTTAAAAATGATAGGAGCCCCGCAACAGAATTGGAAATCATGTAGGCCCCTACGCATATCACAAGACGAGAGCAAATCCCGCAACCCTAAGCCCCAAAGCTAGCCCAGGCCAACCCTAAACTCTAAACCACTAAGCAACCCCGAAAACATAAAGCCTAAATCCCAAAGCCCCAAACCCTTACATGCAACGGCACTGTTTGGCGGTCTTCAAAGCACGGTCAACTCGGATCCCGCCGATGGAGCGACTCCAGGATCGATGGCCTTGGGATTGGGGTTTACCTTAACCTAAACCCTACTTTTTTGTAGGGTCCCTAAAAATCCCATATTAGGGTTTATAATAACCTACAAAAAAGTAGGGTTTGGTAGGTTAAGGTAGTGTTCAGGGGATTACAGGCTTTAGGGTTGGGGGTTTCAGAGTTTAGGGTTCATACTTTAGGATTTTCGGGGCAAGGTATGAAGCCAGCTGATGTGATTGAGGGATGTTTCAGGTTGTGTTAGGGCAGGTGCTTGGACTTAGGGTTCTAGGTGTTAGGGTGAAGGGGCTCGAGCAAAAAGCCTACTGCTACTACTGACACGACGATTAGTATTACTACGACAAGCACTAGTCTTCTCCTATTTCCTGGTCTGAGCAGTACTCTTTACTGTTCGTAGTATTACGAATACGTCTGTGCTTTATTGCTACAGCACACTGAAAGCCCTTGCAGAACCCTTATAGGATCGTTGCGGACATCTTCAAAAGGCCCTCAAAAGGCTGCTTCAAGCTTCGTAAACCCCTCATAGTATTATGGTAGCTGGTAGCATGATCCCTCCAATGTAGGGGCTTTATATTTTCAAGAGGGTTTGGGGCATGCTCTACTATATTTATAACAAGGAACCCCCAAAACCCTATTCTAATTATTAAGGCTCCTACATTATGCCTGAAAAGAGCTGCTTGGGGCTTCGTCTTCAGGGTGTTTGGGAGCCTCAAACCCTTCCGAAGCAGCGGCCAGCAAGTGCTGCCATCAGGGCAGTGGAGCCGGTCCTGGCAGGAGCCCGGATGCATCGAAGTGTCCCCTCGAATTTAGGGCACCCGAAAGCCCTAAACCCCAAGACCCAGAACCCAGAAACCTTATAGTGCTCATGGAAACCCTGAAACATGAACACCTAAACAAAACCTTGTGACGAGCCCCCCCGAACTCTCAAGCCCCAAAGAAGCCCCAAACCCCTGAACAGTCAAACTCTGTAACCTCAAGCATCCTTGAAACCCTCAAGCCTGAGCCACCCTAAAGTACACCCAAATCCCTAAAGGACCTCAACCCAAAGCACGGACCCTAAAGCCAGAACCACATCCCAAACCCTAAAACCCTAAACCCAAAGCCCCGCATGACAATACAGAGGCGGAACGTTTCAAAGAGTGCGCCGCAATTGTAATCCCTACATCAATGCCGTATGGCATACCCCCGAACCCGATTTTAATTTTTGCAGCTCCCGCCAAAACCACAGGCCCAAACCTTAAACCCTGAAACCCTAAACGCGGAACACACCAAAGCCTAAAACCCTAAAACCCGCAAACTAGGCCTCAAAACCCTAAATCCTAATCCCTAGACAAACAAACCCCAAACCGGGAAGACCCCAAACCTTTGTCCCCAGAAAAATGTCATCAAAGTGGCCTTACTTGTCCAGGCTCCCGGAACTAAAGGCTAACCTTTGGCACAACGTATAGTACGCCAAACACGGTTAAAGGTTATTTACTTTACCTGAAAGGAACCATTATGGAAGCCTTATCAACCCTTGTAGAACCCTCCTTATCCCTCATCGAATCTTCGTATAGAGCCCCCAAAAGGCCACAGTTTGCTTAGTCTCTCCTATGAGTTACCCCTAAACCCTAAGCCCTAAATTCTGAACAATAAAGCCTAAATCCTAAATCCCTAAACCCCTAAACCCTAAACCCTAAAGCCTAAATCCCTGAACCGTAAACCCTAAACCCCTAAACCCTAAATCCTAAACCCCTAACGCCTAAACCCCTAAACCCTAAAGCCTATAAGTGCCCGAGAGCAGATTTAAACGGTCCTGGGCCGATCGCACCGGAGCGCTTCCACCACTCGACGTAATCCTTTCTTCAAGGAGGGTTTGGGGGTTTTAGGGCTTTTAGGGTTTAGGACTTTTAGGGGTTTCACTTTACCGAGGGTCTATGGTTTTTCGGGCTTGTGGGTTTTTTCCAGGGTTTTTGGGGTAGGATCCTTTTAGGATCTAGGGCTTCGCGTTTTGGGGTTTACAGCGTTTAGCTTTAGGCTAGAGGTTTCAGGGCTTAGACTTTTTCGGTATAGGGTTTAGAGCTTGTCACACGAATTACTGCTCCACTGCCTGACTTCAGGATTCTGCTGCCACACTACTGCTACTGCTGCGTCTACTGATACTGCTACTGCTCCTACTGAAAGAACATTAAATGGTAGGAACAACATCAATTTCATAGCAACAGTAGCCATAATCACGAATAGGCGTGGTTTTAAAAGGTTCTTCAAAGGGGTCTGTCAGGTTTCAGTGTATGTTAGACTGTAATCATGCAGGAATTGAAAAGGACAGTGTCACTAGCTGTTCACACCCCTGTGATTTCGGTTTGCTTAGAGGTAGTGTTTGGGGAAAAGGACTTCGACGTGGTCTGTTTAGCCCTTTCTTCAAGCTACGCAGCCCACCACCTGCGCATCCCCACCTCCGGCCCTGCTCCTCCCCTCTTCCCACAAAAACTCCAATATCCCTTAAGTAAGGAATATACCTTAACATATAGTAGGATCCCTCATATTATATGATTTAAGGGTATATTCCTTCATTAACGGATATTGGAGTCTCTGGGTCAGCCAGCAGCTCAAGTTCCCACGCACCTAGCATAGCCTCAGCCTCAAAGCCCAGAACACATCGTCCTAGTCCGAACCTTTGCTTCTGAGCCGGGTGTACATGCAGCACAGGTGTTCCTGCCGCACCCCTCAACCGGATGTATGTTTACATCCGGCCACAAACTAAGTCCTTAAGTAACCCTCAACCCTTCTAGATCCAGCACTGGCGCATCTGTCCTCGTATTCCATGCCGAGGAAATATTCCACATGCTCGTCGAAGCCTGCTTTTGCCCCAGATCGGTTTGGCTTAGTTTCAGTGAGCCGTCAACCAAGATGCTTCTCATCGCCATGCTTGGGCAAAACGCATCAAGCTCAGGTCCTAGCCATCTTCAAGAGCATGAGGTGCATTGCGCAGCTTCCTGCGGGCTGCACACGCAAAAATCCTAAGCACCTGCCATAAGAATCAGATCGAGTTGAAATTACGAAGTAACACCAAAGAAGCCCCGAAGTGGTGGGTTCTTGATTCTGATACTCTTCCACGAATCCGAGCGCAAAGCCCCATGCTCGCTTTGCCATCCACTGATGTCGGAATGCTTTCAATCGGGGCCTAAAGAAAAATTCTTCCGGCCAGGCCAAAGCCGTGACTACGTGCTGTGCTATCCGTACAGTGACATATACCCGCAAAGAAACACACTTATCAGCCCTGGAAGGATCAAATCAAGTTCTGCAAGTCTGAAGACAGTAGCCGATTGCAGCCCTCTGCGTCCTGCGACGCTTTCGCCGTGTTCCTTGCCGGGCTCACAGACACACGATCCCTACCGATAGTAGTGGTAGTAGTCGTCGTCGTCGTCGTCGTGGCAGTGGTTGTGGTAGTGGCAGCAGTAGTAGCAGCAGCAGCAGCAGTGGCGGTAGACACGGGGCCTCATTGCGGCTACGACCCGCGGATCCCATAATCTCATCGTGTAGGTTATACAGATATTATATATATACATACACATACATATGTACATATTCATTATGCCGCGGTCTTGTTGAAACCTACTATTTTGCAGCGTTTGAAGCAGCGAACCCTAGAGGCCTGAATCCTGATAAGTCCCGCGAGAGGGATCCGAGCACTCTAAACCCTCGAAAAACCTTTAAACCCTAAGCCCTCAACCCTGAACCCTCAAGGCCTTAAACCCTAAACCCTAAACCTTAAACCCTAAACCAACCCTAAAGGCCTTAAAGCTTAATCTTTGAACCCTGAGCCCTAGAAACCCCAAACCCTACAGTCGAAGCCGGAAAGTTGGAACATCATTATCCTCATGCCCTTAAGGTAGAGTATAAGGGATCCTAGCACTAACCCTCCTAAAGCCATGTTCCAACTTTCTGGCTTCTACCATAAAGGGAGCCTAAAGTCCTAAGGTCCCAAAGGGATGCTACGCTAAAGCCCTAAATCCTGAACCCCTAAACCCTAAAACCCTGAAGCCCTAAAGTAGATTCTCCTCGTGCCCTTAAGGTAAAGCATAGGGGATCCCAGCAATAGTCATCCTAAACCCATGTTCCAACTTTCTGGGATTCACTGTATAGTGAATCCCAGAAAGTTGGAACATGGATTTAGGATGACTATTGCTGGGATCCCCTATACTTTACCTTAAAAGCATGAGGATAATGACGTTCCAACTTTCTGGCTTCTAAGGTAAAGGGATCCTACCCTAAAGCAGCCCCACCGCCGGCAGAGCCTTCGGATTCGGCGCGCTCCGTGGGGAAGCCTGCTGAGATTGGGCCGGAGAAACAACATCAATAATAAGAACAATACTAACAATAACAATAGCAATTAATATCACTAAGAATCATAGTAATACTACCAATAAATGAAATAATAATAATACTACTAATAATTCAATAGTATCATACTAATAACAATAGCAATACTATAGTAACAGTAACAATAGCAATAACAATACTAACACTGATAACAATAACATTGACATTGACATTAGCAATAACAATGACAATACTGATAACAGTAGTAGTAGTAGAGGAAGTAGAAGTAGTAGAAAGGAGACCAAACGGTCAGAAAATACTTTCCGGCCTGGAGTGGCCGGGAAGGGAGCTGCCCAACCTTCGAATTTACAGTCGAGTCTTAGGGTTTAGGGGTTTTAGGGGGCTTCGGGGTTAAGGGTTTAGGGGTGTAGGGATTTAGGGTTTTGGGGTTAAGGGGCTTAGGGTTTGGGGGTTGAGGGGCCTGGGGTTTAGGGCTTAGGGTTTGAGATAGTGTGGAGTAGTGCCCTGCTCCCACTGCTCAGACAAGCCTGTGCTGCAACATCATCAACATCCAACATCCCGAACCTGCAGGCGCCTGAGCCAACCAAACCCACCCAAGGAAGCAATCTAATATAGGGGCCCCAAAACCCTATTCTATCTATTAAGGCCCCTATATTCAGCTGTCGCCGAGTCGCTCGTCTGCCAAAGGCTAGCAGGCACCTGGCGTCTGCCAGAATTAAGGGATGCAGGATTGTCTGGGTTCTTAAGGGGTTTAAGGAAACCACATCATTTATGATAAATCCCTATGATGGTAGCTTAAACTAATTCCTTAACAAGAACCCAGTTGTTTTCCTGGTGTCAGATTTGAAGAATTACTCGGAACTTCGCTGTAAACGGAAGGGCTGAGGTCGTCTGTTTCTTGGGCCTCCACTGCTCACTGGCGAACATAGATCTTAGGGGCTGAGTATCCTCGCCGAAAAAAGATTAACCTTTTCAATTATGGCAGGAGTATATGAGCCCCAACAGTTAAAAGGTTACCAACTCGGCTACTAAGAGATGAACATAATAGCCGCCGGCCATTGTATAACAGTATAGCCAAAGAGGGAACTACTGACTATTCCGGCTCGGCACACGAACAGAGAGGTTTGAGCCAGTACTCTTCCCATCATTCCCCTGCCTCGTGGCGAACTGGAAAGCTCTCCGGCTCATCGATGTGCTTGTCGATAATGGCACACAGCCTGAGAACATAGCGCTTAGGATTTCGGGTTCTCTCTTCTTCCATGACCGGGCCCAAAAAAGCTGAATCATTCTGAGATCTGGAACCAAGCATATAAGGCCAAACAGTTCAATGTTCTCCCATTGCCAATCTAAGGGTTTTTAGCTTTATTGTTGGTTAAGGTGCTTTTGGGTTGGTAGGGCTAAACCGTAAACACCAAAATTCGAAACCCTAAACCCCTTGTAGAACCCTCTATGGAGGGTTAACTGGGCTTTTAAGTAATCAGGGAGAAAAAAGTATATACTTTTATTTCATAATGGTTTCCTTTAGGAAAACGGTATTAAAGTATGGTACTCCAAAGCCCAGCTAAGGGTTCAAGCATCCCAGGGGCAAAGAAGAAGATCGGGCTTCGGACGACGCATTCTCAGGGACTGAGGGTTTCGCGTTTAGGGTTTTGAGCCCTGGTTTAGGGTTTAGGGGTTTAGGGGTTTAGGGGTGTAGGGGTTTAGGGGTTTAGGGGTTTAGGGTTTAGGGTTTAGGGGTTTAGGGTTTTGAGCCCTGGTTTAGGGTTTAGGGGTTTAGGATTTTGAGCCCTGTTCCTGTGTCCAAGCCAGCTCCCGAGGGGAGTTTTTCACGAACGGGGTAAGAGTCAATTACACACAAACCTTTTTATCGGAACCCGAGTAAACCTAATGTGGACTATGAGGGGTACTACTAGTAACTACTCAAGCTTCCACACTTTATTATGGAAACCTCCAAACATCCCGAAAGCCCTAAACCCCTCAACCCCTGAACCCCTCTAAACGCTAAACCCCCAAACCCTAAACCCTCAACCTTAAACCCCTGAGCCACTCAAGGGCCCGGCTTCCGACCCGTGCTGTTCGCCAGCTCCTGCGCTGGAATTGCGGTCTGCAGGGCAGGACGAGGGTTTAGGGTTTAGGAGTTCAGGGGTTTAGGGTTTTAGGGTTTCAGGGTTTAGGGTTTAGGGGTTTAGGGTTTAGGGCTGGGGGCTTGGGGTTTAGGGTAAGTTTTGGGGCTTTCTTCAGGACTTAGACGTTGAAGTTTCTTTCAAAGCTTATTTTGTTTTAGGGGTTTGGGCCTTCAGAGAAGTTCGATTGCGAAGAAACCTTAGGCTCAGGCAACTTCTCGTTTGGGGTTTGGGAAAGCCTAACCCCAAGGGTCCAAGTACCCAATAATCATATACTCTCCAAAATCCTAACCTACATAACTACTATCCTAAAACCGAGTACCTGATTATTGGGTCCTTTGGACCCTTGGGGTAAGTTTAAGCCCAAGGCCGCCAGGATCAGAAGCGAGATCCTCTTCTCCCATCCTATACCCTGGAGATACGGTTGATGGACAAAATCCTGCATGACCCTAAGGACCCCAAACTATGGGAATTATGGTATATTCCTTATTATGGATAGTGCAGGATTTTGTCCATCAACCGTATCACTGTGTAGAGGCTCATAGGGAGCTTTCTTCAGAGTCAAGTATTCCCACGACTATATCAATCCGCCGGGAGGAGTCCTGTCCATCGCGAGACAGGGTTACCTTGCCATCCTCGGCGAGGGGATTGCGAAGCTGCTGCACCTGGCACCACAGTTGCCGGAATCAGGGGCTGCCTTACTTGGAGGATGGAGTTGTAAGTAATTATTAAACCCTAAACCCTAAACCCTAAACCCTATAGTTACCCTATTTATAACCCAAGTTTCTGAGTCCCATGATCCTCTGAGTATCAGGAGGGCAAACCAAACCCAACAGCCAAAACGAGAACTGGTTCGTGTTGTACCAGTTGCAATAGATTGGTGGTCATTTAGGGTTTAGGGGTTTAGGGTTTAGGGTTGCTGCCACTATTCGTGGCCGTCACCGGCGTCGTCGTTATTGTGGTTTGTGGCGGTGGTAGAAGTCGAAACGATGGCCCTGGTCTTCTTCCAAAATCCTTTCATCACGGTATCTACATGAAATTGTAGAAGGATTCCCGTAGAAGGATTCCCGATATAATTTAAGGTATACTCCTTAGTTAAGGATAACTAACGGATTTTGGAAGGTGTTGGAAGCCGTTGTCATTGTTGCAACCGTCGTCGTCGCTGAGGAAGGTATGCCCTTAAGTCTGCACCCAATGGTTTCCAAACACACATGCATTTCTGCACAGAAGTCTAAGCCCCAAAGCCCTGAACCCCAAATCCTAGAACTCTACAAATGGGAGTTTCCGAAAATAGGGGACCCTTATAGAGTACCCTAAATAGTAGGATCCTTATCATGAGGACCCCAAAATAAGGTACCCCTTGTTTTCGGAAACTCCCAAAGTGAAAGCTCGCCAGGCGATACAACTTTCAAGCCCAGGGCCCCGAGCCCCAACCCTTATTCGGAGGTCACAGACAGCCGGCAGAGTTCCTCCCGAAAACCTGGTGCCTCTCTGAAGGGAAGGTCGTGTAGACGCATCCTTGGATCAGGGCTTATAAGGGTTCTCCAACTCCTAGTTCCTGACCCCTACGCTTCTACTTCTGCACACTTCGAGACCCCCCAAAATGGAAGAATCTGGAAACCCCCGAAACAAATTCTCTACATGCCTAAATCCTCAACTCCTGAACCCGAAATGCTCCGCTCCAATTCTCGATACCACCTGAAACCCGAACATATGTTCAACACTTGCATCTTGGGCTGAAGGCTTTAGCCGTGATCTAAGATGGCGCTCTGGGAAATCTATAGCTGAACCCTCAACTCTAAACTAACTTACATCTGAATTAAAGCTTTCTGCGGAGTGTAAAGAGCTCTGCAATGACTTGATTCTCTTCCTCGTGCCCTAACTGCTTGAGGGCTCAGGTGATAAAGGACTCGGGTTTAGGTGTAGCTTTGGGCGTTCCGGCTTGGGGTTGAAGTTTAGCTAGGATTACGGTTAAGGTTCGGGGGTTGGGATGCCAGGTACAAACGTGCGGCATGAACCAGCAAGATCAAACCGCAGACAGGCCCACCCAAACAAAACGACGCTCAAATGACTCAATTGAGCAAGAGCCACTACTGGGCAAGGCGCACCATTGTGCAGGGTAATTTAAGCTGTCCATGCAAACTGAAATAGGAGAGACTGCTGCGACAGCGACTACTGCTACTGAGAGCAGCATGTATTCGCAACCTTACCACGAAGTTCACAACATGACTTGTTCACTGCACGGAGCCAGTTGCATGTTGATTCTCGTTACACCACAGAAGTTACGTTGCTGGCCCCTGGTGCGTTCCACCCAAAAATGTCACATTGAGCATACTATAGGGGACTGAATCAACTAGAATAGGGTTGGGGGGGCCCCATTATACTATAACTATAATACGGAACCCCCCCAATAGTATAGGTAATTATCACGGCCCCTATGATAGGATGCAAACGAGGAGCCACTCCACATCGAACAGCCTGCCGAAGCCATTAAAAGGATCTGTACCTCTGCAACATGATTCGTACAGGGTTGATGTGGCGCAGTCTTCAACGTCGTGGGCTCAAGGGCTCAAATATACACCAGATAAGTACGGGGTGCCCGCAAAATCTAATCTGTTGGGAATCCCCTAACAGAGGCATTGTAACACTTAGAGTAGTACTAGTTCGGATACAACATGGTATACTTGCAACGAGGACCCCTCAGGCCTGATGTAGGAACCTGATTAAGAAACTTTGGGACTTCATTGAGTTTTTTTTTTATATGGGCCCTAATATATTGGGGGTTATAGGGCCAGGGTTTCTTATTCCCACATTAAGGCTTTAAGGAACAGTATTGCTATCTATCCATGCTTCGAGTTGGCTCGAGCGAGCATCGAAAACAAAGGCCTTATAAATCCTGAACTGGCCCTAGACCCCTAAAGCTTCAATGTAATGCGCTCTTAAACTCCCCTAAGCCCTACTTACATTCCTAAACCCTGAACCTCCCTAAACCTTCAACCCTGACTCCTAAACTTTGCATCTTGGCGCATATTACAGCATATTTACAGTCAGTGGGAACCCTATCAGGAACAACATCTTTGTATTCATCAGGCACGTATTGCATCCTCGCATTCAGGATCAAACTCAAAGCCCATAGCCTATGGGCCATAGGCAGCACATGAGCTAAGCCGGGCTAGGAAGATCCCAGTGATTGAACAACTCTACCTTATGCAACCAATCAGCTTAACTCTTCCGCAGCAGCAAATGGCGGAAGCAGGCTCCGGCACCGAATTCACAGCCGAAGTCACACTCATACTCCAAAATCGTCGCCGCAATTAGAATACTTGGTAAGATTACATACATATTTTAAATCCTATACTCCTTACCATCACTGTCATCGTCGTCTGTGGCACCACCCGCACGAGAACCAGCCCTATATTAATTATTACCTTGTTTATGGATTCAGGGGTGCCCCAGCTCTTCTGAAGCTCGCGCATAAGGACTCAACAAACCACATCAAAGTGAGGATCGTATGCCAATATCCTGCTGGCCCTTACAATGTCGACCATAAACGGACCCTAAACCCTGAACCTTACATTGTATAACCTCATATAATTAACCCAAAAAGGCCCATGGCCTAAATCCTGTGAGATGCTTCTCCCAAGGAGCTGAAAAGAACCCGCGACGCACCTCTGAGCTGCGACCTGCCCACAGCGCTCCGCATCTTGGCATAGCCTCTGAGCTGAGCCACAACCAAGAGCCATGACCAAGGACATGCTGAAGGGGCCTCGGTAACTATAAGAAGCGATTTGCGAGCAAAACTTGTCAAGGGCGTTGTCATGGTGGTTTTGTAGAATTTAGAACAGGCGGGGTGAATCGTTGGAATGGGCTTTCGGGAGTACCACAAAGCCGGCCCACCATGCTCGCAAAGCCTAAAGCACCAACAAACCTGACCCTGCACACCCGAAAATGCCATCCCACGAGTTCACCTAAACCCTGAACCCGAACCCGTAAACCCAAACCCCTAAACCCTCAAACCCTCAACCTTAAACCCTCAACCCCTGAACCACTCAAGGGCCCGGCTTCCGACCCGTGCTGTTCGCCAGCTCCCCCCCCTAAACCCTGAACCCCAACAAAAGCTATTCGCGCTGAAGCCCTGGTCCCCGAACCTGAATTTTACATGGGTCGTTCTCTTAGGGTCCCGTTTTGGGTCCCCTATGTAATACGGCACTCATACAATACGGACCCAAAAAGGGGATCCTAATTTAGAGAACTACCCACATGATTCCGGCTCAATCCTACCAAGGCCCCAGTTAAACCTTAAGCCCGTCAACCTCATCGCCAAACCCTAAGGGTTTAGGGTTTAGGGATTCCCCGAACCCCAAACCCTAAACATCCGCACCCCCTAAACCCGAAAACCCTAGCTAAACCCCAATACCCTATCTACCGTAGAAGCCAGAAAGTTGGAACATCATTACCCTCCTGCCCTTAAAGTAAAGCATACGGAATCCCAGCATGAATCATCCTAAACCCATGTTCCAACTTTCTGGGGTTCACTATATACCCCCCCCATACCCTCTACTATACCCCAGATACCTACGATTAAAGACCATAAGGGCTCGAGGTCCTGGTAACCCCTAAACTTTAAACTTCCGCCCCTCCATACTGAACTTAGGCCCCTGGCAAAAATCAAAATTTTAGCTGTCTCTTAGGGATTATACTTGGAGGCCCTTTTGACTTAGTAAGTCTACGTAGTATCCGCTAGAAACCATATTATAATCCCCCATAACCCACCTTACTAACCCTACTTACTAAGTCAAAAGTTTCTCCAAGTAGTAGCCCCAAACCCTAAACCCCTAAAGCCCTAAAAGGATCCTTCCAGGGATCCTCTCTTAGGAAGCCGGCCTTGGAAAGCCTCGCTGCGCTGGACGGAGAAGAGGAGGAAGACTGTACAGCCGCTGCGGTAGGCCTGTTGATTTAGGCTTCTATTTGGGGATCTAAAATCCCTGCTGTTCTGTTGATTTAGGCGTTCATTTGTTTATTTGGTGATCTTAATGCTGTTTAAGGGCTATACGCTTTATATAGTATGGGGTCATGACCTACCATGTCGTAGGGCTTGGGACTACAGGCAAGTTCATAAACGTTAAGAGTTCCCGAAGTAATTTACTCTTACAATTTTTCAAACGATGCCTAAGGTCCTCTCTTTTCTGAACTGGGCGTTTAAGTAACCAGGGAGAAAAAAGTATATACTTTTATTTCATAATGGTTTCCTTAAAGAAAAAAGTATTAAAGTATGGTACTCCAAAGCCCAGCTTTTCCGAAGCTCACCCTCTTAAGATTCGGGCTTACGGGTTTAGGGCTATCAGAGCTTCGGGGGGTATTGACGAAGCAAGTCTTGTCGTGTTTTAGGATTCAGTGAAGGAGGTTTTACCTCAAGTATGTTATGCCAGAAGTGCTGCAGGAACCCGAAGGAATAGTATTCGTAATTGCTCAATCTGGGAGTTTCCGAAAACAGGAGACCCCAATATAGTACCCTAAATAGTAAGATCCTTATTATAAGGACCCCAAAATAAGGTATCCCTAATTTGCGGAAACTCCCATCTTGTGTTTGCTTCATTCTCTTTGGACCCTGATCGCCTGCAAACTCCCCCAACTGTCACCCTTCCTGCAACTTCCCGAATATGGCGAGGCCTTAATGATTCGAATTGGGGCTGGGAGTATATTATAGCATAGCCATGTTCGGGCTATAAACCTGGCCTCATTCAGCTTCTGCTCATTCTTCCGCTGCGTCGCCCACACGTTGTGACCTCGACTCGAAGCCCAAAGACGGGCCGCGACAGTCAGTCCGAAACCCCTACGGTTCAGGGCTTGGGGTTTAGAGTTTAGGATTAAGTAGGTTTTGCGGCTTACTCGGAAACCCAAAAGCCCACTGTAACCACCTTAAACCTGGGATTTGGTTATGCAAATTGAATTTGACATGGCAAGGAAGCATCTTGTCTACCATAGGTCCCTATCATGGAAACGAAATAGCAGTTGCGCAATCTGAGAAGATTCAACCGCCAGCCGCACAGCCTCCCCCAATGTAGGGCTTCATAAGTAGAGTAGGGTTCGGGTGATATATTAGAAGCAAAAGTTGTAGTAAGGAGCCCTCAAGAAGTGTACCGCTTATCAGTACAGCCCCTGCGTGACCCAGGAATTCTGGTAGAAAGCCGGGAAGCCTGAATTTGAGTCGACTGGCTGAGTGTTGAGCTTCCAGAAAGTACCCTAAACCCTAAACCCTTTAGTGGTCAGGGTCAACCCTAAACCCCTAAACCCTAAACCCTAAACCGTTTAGTGGTTAGGGTCTTCGGGCTTCTTAAGACGTCCTTTCACCGAGGATTCCATCATTTAAGGTCTGTATGAGGGTCTCTCGTTTTAACTATATTTATCTCGCATGGTCGGGCCTGATACGAGGTGGAGGGTGTTCTCTGCGGTTTAGAATTTTGGGTTTCGGGTTTAATGTAGGTGAAAATCGCTGTCCATGTCATGGAAGAAGCTTCTGTCAATCCGTCGAGACCCTCTTCTGCTCAGAGACAAAAGGCGAAGTGGCGAAACGTCGACAAAAGCCAAATCTAAACCCAAAGGTAAACCTCGAAAATCCTTTAAACATGTCAAACACGTTTGAGAAGCCTCGTCTTCAAAAAGGCAAGCTTGGACAGACTTTTCATGCACCGGGTCATCAGCCCTTGTTCACTCACAAGATACTGACTGTGCGCTCAGGTCACCCCAGAATGCGGCCTGAAATTGGGCAGGCAGGCAGGAAGTCTCAAACCAAGGCTCGAAATTCAACAACCCTTCCGACTCTTCTACACTGTTGAAGATAGCTATCCTTCAGTCCGGATCAACTCTCCCTAAACCCTAAACCCTTAACCCTAAACCCCTAAACCCTAAACCCTAAATCCATGGAACTACCCTTTCGTCTGCTAGTTTACTCCTGAGCTGTCGGGGCATTGCCGTCCTGACGAAACTCATCAGCCTATCGCACCTTCTAGCAGACTCAGGAAGAGCGCTCTCTGGAAGCCCCGGCAGTCCATGCCCAAGACAGCTTAAACTTCACAGCTTAAGCTGACGACCCCTAACTTTGAATGTGAAAACCGAAAAAAGCGCCCTGCACGCTCAGGCAACAGCGGATGGATTTCACAACCTGGGAGGAGAACGGATTTTAGCTAGGCGTGCCTTGTTGGACTTGCTGGAAAGCTCTGTTGCCAAAGGAGTGACATCTAAGTGTGGCCACAAGAATCACCATTAAACAAACACATGTCTACCGCCTCGAGCATGATAACTCCAGTGGAACAATACTCTTCGTCTTTACTTCACCTCGGCGGAAAACAAGAAGGACAACCGAACAGTGAGCATTCAATCTTGCCCACTTCTGCAAACCCTAGACCCAAAACCCTGAAAACGGAGGACGCGCGGCTGAGACCTTTGTCCCAAGATGTCGCTGCACAGGGTTTACCGAAACACCCCAAACAAACTACCTTTTTCAGGATCCTTGTTCTGATTGCCTTACATTATTCCTTAAAAAAGGAGACCTACTTGTCGGGTATCATGGGGAACTAAAGGTTAACCTTTTTCATACTACAACGATTATATAGGGATTATACTACCCCAAAAAGGTTAAAGGTTACCTACTCTACTTCTAGGGAGAATAAGGTTTTGGGGTCCACTATACTATAACTACAATAAGGAACCCCCAAAATAGTATAGGTAATTATTTGGGCGCCTATATTATAGTACCCTTATAGATCCCTTATAGTATCCCTTTAAAGGAACCCTAAAGGCCCCTATACTATCTAGGCCCCCATATTACACCCCCCCCCCCATAATACCCCTTATAGTAACGCTATAGGACCCTTTTTAAGAACCCTTTAAAGGAACCCTATCAAGGCCCCTGGTTGGGAGTTTCCGAAAATAGGGAACCCTTTAAAGGAACCCAGGGTTTATGAGTACAGTAGAAGCCAGAAAGTTGGAACATAGTTGTCCTCATACCCTTAAGGTAAAGCATAAGGGATCCTAGCACGAATCCTCCTAAAGCCATGTTCCAACTTTCTGGGTTCTACTTTATGTCCAGAGAATCGGAAGGAGGGTGCAGGACGCTCGCGAAGGTCGTGTGTTGGCGGATTTACGGGCGGAGAGCCTCGCATCTTAGGTCAGGGTGTTTAGGGTTTATAGGGGTTTAGGGGTTTAGGGGTGTAAGGCTTAGGGTTTATAGGGGTTTAGGGGTCTAGTGCAGGGTTTAGGGTTTATAGTGGTTTAGGAGTTTAGGGTTTAGGGATGTAGGGTTTAGAGGGACCTAAACCCCCCAAAAGCAAGTTAAACACTGGCCCAAACCTCTAAAACGCTATTGTTCGACATGCTTTTGGGGTCCAGGTAGGCTCGAGGAGTATAAACTGGTTTGTCGATTCTGTCGAACAAGCCCTGTGGATCTAAACCCTGTGTTTCTGGTCCGGTGCAAGCGGTCAATGAACGTAGCAATAATAGTGCTAATTACGGCTTAATAACAATCATATTAATGATTGTTAATGCCAATTTTGGCATACAAATAAACTCCAATGAATTAAGGTGGAGTTTAGCATTCAGATGTTCGAAACCCTAAACCCCTAAACTCTAAACCCAGATCCGAGGTTGCTGTGCTCAGAAATGGCATCTGTGGATGCCGAGGGTCCGACGTTCTCGGCGCTGTTGCCTGAGTGTCTGGGTTTAGGGTTTAGGGTTTTAGGGTCTAGGGTTTAGTGTTTAGGGCGGTTAAGCCCAGAAAAGGAAGGACAATGGAGACTATGGGCAGCTTTTTTTGGGATATGGGCTTTGGGTGTCTTTTGGGTCACTTTTGGGGTTCCGTGTGCAGCCGCACCAGCTGTGGAGGTACAGTGTGGGCTCATCGGCCTAGATGAGGGCTGAGGTTGACTTACGCCCCACATCTCCGGGGTAGGAAATCAGAGGGTATTGGGGATCGTTTGGGTTTGGGTTTGGGGTGCTTGTCAGCCCTTGACCTGACTCCTCATAGAAATGGCATCTCGGATCTGTGATCTGGAAACGGTGTGCGGATCAAACACCTAGTCACACAGTCGGGTAACCCGAAGGCCTAAACCCGAAACTAAGCTAGGACACGGGTTTCCCGGATATCTCATCTAAACCCCCTTATCATGAAGCCCTATAAGGCAGGGATACCCCTGTAAAATGGTTATGTTTATGTCGTTTCGGGGGCCCTGGAAACAATGCTAAGCCCTGAAAAGGCGTAAGCCTTCCTATCCGAAAGCGGGTTGGCGATCGGGGCCCTGCACGAGCACGAATGTTACCGGTCTGTCGTCAGCCCTTCGACGACACATCTTTGCAAATACCGTGCAGTCAAAGGGAAGACCTTCTATAGGGGCTTTAGAAGATCTTGCACTGCACTACTGTCACCACCGTCGCCAGCACGACCCCAGGTCACGACGGATCCATCGTCAAGAATGGCAGCAAAAGCACCGCCACAAGCTTGAATCTGCTGCACGTTCTTCAGCTGATCCTGCACGGCACTACTGTCACCACCATGGGCAGCACTGCCCCAGGTCACGACGGATCCATCGCCAAGAATTGCAGCAAAAGCACCGGAAGAAGCTTGGATCTGCTGCACGTTCTTCAGCTGTTCCTGCACGGCACTACTGTCACCACCAGTGGCAGCACTACCCCAGGTCACGACGGATCCATCGCCAAGAACTGCAGCAAACGCACAGGCAGAGACTTGGATCTGCTTAACGCTCTTCAGCTGATCCTGCACGGCACTACTGTCACCACCAGAGGCAGCACTACCCCAGGTCACGACGGAGCCATCGCCAAGAACTGCAGCAAAAGCACCGAAAGAAGCTTGGATTTGCTGCACGTTCTTCAGCTGATCCTGCACGGCACTACTGTCACCACCAGTGGCAGCACGACCCCAGGTCACAACGGACCCATCGCCAAGAACTGCAGCAAAAGCACCGCCGCCGATGCCACCGTTTTTAACGTTTTGGATCTGCTGCACCTTCTTCAGCTGATTCTGCACGGCACTACTGTCACCACCATGTGCAGCACTGCCCCAGGTCACGACGGATCCATCGTCAAGAATGGCAGCAAAAGCATCGTTCGAGGCTTGGATCTGCTGCACGTTCTTCAGCTGATCCTGCACGGCACTACTGTCACCACCATGTGCAGCACTGCCCCAGGTCACGACGGAGCCATCGCCAAGAACTGCAGCAAAAGCACCGTAAGAAGCTTGGATCTGCTGCACGTTCTTCAGCTGATCCTGCACGGCACTACTGTCACCACCAGAGGCAGCACTACCCCAGGCCACGACGGAGCCATCGCCAAGAACTGCAGCAAAAGCACCGTAAGAAGCTTGGATCTGCTGCACGTTCTTCAGCTGATCCTGCACGGCACTACTGTCACCACCAGGGGCAGCACTACCCCAGGTCACGACGGATCCATCGCCAAGAATTGCAGCAAACGCACAGTCAGAGAGTTGGATCTGCTGCACGTTCTGGAGCTGATCCTGCACAGCGCTGCTGTCACCACCATGGGCAGGATGACCCCAGGTCACAACCGCTCCATCGCCAAGAATGGCAGCAAAAGCAGTGCGAGAGGCTTGAACTTGGACACTGTTTACATGCAAGGTGAGGGAATCACCATTCTGCAGCCGTGCACGCTTGATCGGAGCACAAGTATCCAGAACACTTCCAGATGAGCCCACGAGCCGCCCCCTTCCGACTCCGAGGGCGGTCTGTGCGCGGCGTTTCAGTGTTCCCACTGATTCATTCAAGTCGGCTTCCACGCTCACTGTCTTGCCGCTGAGCAGCCCAACTTCTACTGTCATCGACATCTTGCCGTACAGAACTTCCCAGAGAACCCAATATCCCTTAATAAGGAATATACCTTAAATCTTACTTGGGATCCTATTATAACTTATAAAGGTATATTCCTTAATTCTTAAGGGGTATTGGGATCTCTGGTCGAACTACACCGTGCAAAAGTACCGTCGAGGCTACCGGTTTGGGATCTTCGGATTAGGGTCATAGTCCCTAAAAAAGTACCTAAATCTACCTTTTTAGGGTCCCCTAATTTTAATTTCGTTAGAAAAGTCCCTAAAAAAGGTAGGCTTTTTGGGGCTCAAGGGCTTGAAGTTGAAGGGCTCGAGGGCCTTTCTGGGGGCTCAAGTTCTTGAAGCTAAGTGGGAGTTTCCGAAAATTGGGGTTCCTTATTTTGGGGTCCTTATAATAAGGATCCTACTATTTAGGGTACTATCTTAGGGTCCCCTATTTTCGGAAACTCCCAAGTCGGACTTTGAAACTTTGATTGCAAAAAGGCGGGCTACCAGAGAAGCCTAAATAATTAATTACCAGTACTATCCATGAGGGCTCCGGCTCCGTACTATCAGAAGTATTCCATAGTATACCGGAAAGCCCTATTCTGCCTAGTAAGGCCTTGCGGTGGCCTGCCAAGAAGCCTGCATGACTGCTTTGATCTTGCTGCATCTCCACGCAAGCGGACGAGCCAGACGAATGAGACAAGAAACGTGATGTGCAGAGTATATGGTTATTGCCTGTATACTCTCCATTGTAGTTCCTTGTTGGGGGTTACCTCATTTATAGGATCCTAAATATGAACGTGGTTAAAGCAACAAACGGAACTACAATGGAGAGGACTGGATACTGCTATTTGGACCTGCGTGTTTTTTTCGATTGAGCCGCACGAACACAAACCCTAAACCCTAAAACCCTACAATCAGCTTTTTGAGGCAACGGCCTTCAGATTAGAGGGATCAAGAACTTGAAGCCCAACGAAGCTAAGGGGAAGAATTAAAAAAAACAGTGCGGTAAAGACCTCGGAATGCAAAGATCAGTTCGAAGCTTGGCTCAACTCGGACTTTCTGTGTCGGGGCTTACAGCTCAGGGATGGACGCTGGCGTACGGTTTAGGGCTTAGGCTTTGGGGTGTAGTGTTTCGGGTTAGGACTCAGAACCAATCCTAACATCCGACGGAAGACCTCCAGCACGTGCTATCACAACCCAGATTGCTGCATGCAGAGATACAATAATTAGTGAAGGTAAATATGGCCCTAAGGATAGCCCCCCCTGTAACTGTAGTAGCTGTCTGGTGGCCTAGCACCTTTGCAGCACGTCCACGGCGGCCCAATTATCGTACGTAGCCGGATAACCGCATATTAGGAGCTGCCCTGCGAAAGTTCTCCTGCAGTCAAGCTGCTCGTGATGACAAAGTACCGAGCGTCGTCAGTGTGGAGAGTCTTCCACAGGGTGCTTCCAGTATTTATTTTTGTGCTCCTCTACTCCCTACAACACTTCAGTAGAACAAACGCGGCCAAAACCCTCTTATGCATCTTCAGGCCCTATATTTCAAGCTCTGAGCTCATGCTCAGGCCCTTCTTTATCTTCGCCGTATAAAGCAAAAGGAAAAACATTCTTCATGTATACGGGCGATTATACCGGCCACCATACTGGATACTCTGTTAGTCTTTAACACTTTGTATATCTGGGTTACTGTTTCAGCCTGCTGCTTGCCGGTCGTCTTGAAACCCAAAGAGCACTGGAGCGTCTACCTTCTACAACCGTTGCTGCATTGCAAGCTTTCAATGACATGTCTCGCTTGGTGGCAGCTTCCTAGGGTTTATCCTTCGCGACTTCCTAATTGATGATCGGAATAAGCCCTGAACACTAACGGCCCAAAAAATAGTGATAGCAGAAAACATGACACCCAAGAACGAGACAAACCATAATCCCAAGACCCCCATGATTTAGGGACGTCTGGACTGCCTGCCGTTGACGTGGTCGGCCCTCGCCAACCTATTCGGAGATGGCGCTTCTCCATGTTTCTGAACGCTTGCAGCAATTTGCGATTCATGGGCCGGGTTTTAATGTATATAGGCCTTGATGATTGCAGAATCAGGAACCGTAAGAAACATTGTTCTAGATTATTCAGGCTCCTGAAGGACAAATGGAAGATCCCTTTGTTCTTCGGAGCGGTTCACGGCTCTAAAACCTTAAACCCTAAACCCTGAAAACACTGAAAAAAACGAACAAAAACACTACAAACCCTAAACCCTTAAAGCCTAAACCACTAACAACACTAAACCCTTACCGCCTAAACCACTACAAACACTAAAAACCCTAAACCCTTAAAGCCTAAACCACTAAGAACACTAAAAGCCCTAAACCCTTAAAGACTAAACCCCTGGAAACACTAAAACCACTAAAAACACGAAAAAACCTTAATAAAGCCTAAACCCCTGAAGCCAACGCCGGCGCCGAATGTAATGATTAGAATAGGGTTGATTTTAATAGGGTTGATTTTAAAGGGTTCCGCGAAAGGGGTCTATCAGGGATCTCTCATAGGATAATGCGGGGGCCTTAATAATTAGAATAGGGTTTTGGGGGCCATTATACTATATTATTTATAATAAGGAACCCCCAATAAAATAGTATAGGTAATTTGATAGTAATTTGTCTAGGCCATTACAGTAGACCCCTGATTCTTTCGAGTATTGAATCTGAACCCTACACTGGCCCCAAACACTAAAAAAGTGCATTAATTAGGCCTTTCACTAGGCTTTGAAGTAACCAGGGAGAAAAAAGTATAAACTTGTATTTCATACTATGGTTCCTTTGAGAAAAAAAGGATTAAAGTATGGTACTCCAAAGCCCAGATCAGGGGTCGGAGACTGGGGCTTAGAATCCGCTTGGGGCTCGGGGGCGTCTTCTCGCGAGGCACAGAAGCCCTGCCTTATCATATTGAGGTTCGGGGTTTAGGGGTTTAGGGGATAAGGGTTAGGGGTTTAGGGATTTAGGGTTCTTGGTTGGGTCGATATGGCAGCTTGGAAGGAAAGTATTGAAGTTTATAGGGTTTAGACTCCAGGCAGCAAGTAACTGCTCTTTCAGTAAACAGCCCTTGTTAGTTCGGAGTGGCGAGGCCGGCTTCAGGTATGGAAAGAGGCGCTGCCCCAATGCAGACCAAAACTGCAAACGAGTTTGGGTGGGTTTAGGCCTGAGTGAAATGCCCCTAGAGCTCTGGACCCTAAAACCTGACTGAGCAGCCAACGTCAAAGGGCGATGCCGGGACGTGCGCGTCGAAAGGCGAAGCATCGAACGGTGATGCTGCAGTACCTTCGCCAGGATGAGGATTCAGGGGGGAGAGTATCTGGTAAAGAAATACAAATCCGGGTTCCAAGGAATGTGCTGCGCCTGAAACTTGGTCCATCAGGTCTTCATCAAGCTGTGTAGACTAATGTCGAGTAGGAGGGGATATCAAACCTTGATAGGCCCTCCGGAAGGAAAAAGCGGATGCAAAAACAAACAAACGGCCAGCATCACAAGAAACTTTTAAAAAACACCACAACACGGGTTCACATACACGCTAGCCAAAGCAAAGTTCAATATTCATAATCTATATATACATATATATATATAGATAGGGGCCTTAATAATTAGAATAGGGTTATTGGGGTCCATTATACATAACTACAATAAGGAACCCTAATAATAACACTGGTAATTATTTAGGCTTCTATAGTAATGGTTTCCAGCGAACGTCTTCCGGCTTGTAACCTAATAATGTAAGGGCCTTAAAAACTTGAAATAGGGTGTTGGTTTAGCTATGCTGCACCTGGCGACACGACCTTGCACTCCAAGAGCCTTGAAGAAGGCATTGGAGTTTTTGTTTTCCCGCCGGCCCCAAACCATCCAAAGCCCGAAACTTCCCTAAACCCTAAACAAAACCCAAAGCCTGCGACAAAAAGTCGCGTTGCTCTCGCAAGGAGCTGGTTTTGTCTAAACTTGGGGGAGCGGCTCGCGGTCCCATCCTTGCTTCTATTTTCTGAAACCGGGTTTGCGTTTAGGGCCTAGTTTACGGTTTAGGGTTAGGGTCAAGCTTCACAATCTCCTGGATGCGATCCAGCATGCTGTAATGTAGGAGCCTGATTAAGAAACCCTGGGCCCTGGGCCTATAACCCTAAAATAGTAGGATTCCTTTCAGGAGCCCTAATAAAGGCCCAAGATTTCTTAATCAGGTTCCTACATTAAACCCCCCAAAACCCTTATAGTACCCTTATAGTACCCTGCAAAGGAACCCTCATAGAACCCTAATAAAGGCTCAAGGCTTCTTAATCAGGTTCCTACATTAGCAAAGCTCAAGGCGAGCCTTCGGAACCGAACAGCAAAGTGACGTCCAGCAACATCCTGGACCCTTAGGAGCCTACCTTTTTGGGGGGGTTCCTTTATGTTTCCTTACATAAGTCCTCAAAAAGGTAGGTTGTTTAGGCTCCAGGACGGCCTTCAAAATGCTTTTGAGAGCCTAAAAGTTGTGAAACCCCTACCTGGGGCCCAAAAAACCTGCCTTTTTAAGGAACTCTTTAGAGAACCCATAATTTACCTTAAAAAGTTAGGTCTTGTCGGCTACAGGTAAGCCCTAAACCCTGACGCCATTCACCGCAGGCCGAAGTCAGAAACCACAAGCACAAGGCCCTCAGCAGCCCCTAACCTACACCCTCGGGTTCAGGGATACGTTCTTTTTTTTTGAACCCTCGTGTCTTTTCGACCTGCAGGTCTTACGACTACCGGTACGGTTGAGGGAGTGGGACACTGGCACCATGACAGGGATATAGGGTTTAGGATTTAGGGTTTAGGGTGTGTCGACCAAACATCCGCGGTAGGTGTATATTTTTTCGTGGAGCGGAGCCAGTGAGCGGAGCCATCGCGACGTACGTCCGTATGTTCAGAGCAAGAGAATTTCGTCAGGAATGTGGAGCTCTAATCATCCCACCCCCAGAAGCCACTCAAAACTTTTGTAAAAAGCTTACATAAGTTCTTAAGCGTACCCACAAAACCACAGAATACACAAAGCACAAATGCAATTGAATGGAGGAGTTCCGGTAGCATCACGCAAAGAAATACACATAGAGAAGCACTGACTGGTAAATGGCTGTAATTATGATCCATAATTACCTTCGTCTTGTACGCAGAAAAGCACTTACTGGCAAATGGATGCAGTTTTGATCTATAGGTACCACTTAACTCTAAGTCAGACTAGAAATTCATGTGTTTACATTCTCGTATTGGGCCACCGAGGTTTAGGTTTAGGGATTTAGGGCTTACCTCTAGCCGAAAGGACCTATTTTTGTAGGGTTCCTTAGTATGGTTTTTATGTATTCTACAGTTCCCGAGATAGGTAGGTCTTTTGGGCCACAAGTACGCCCTAAACCCTAAACCCTACTACCGAATCCTAAACTCTAAAGCTCGCTCCAAGAGACCTATAGCCCCTGAAGTAGGGGTTTAGGGTTTACGGTTGGCCCCTAAAGCCTAAATCCGCAACCTCAAACCGAAAGCCCCAATCCTAAAACCCGAAACCAAAGGCACCAACCCTAAACGCGACCCTGACAAAACAAAAAGCCACTACTTAAACCCCACACTGACACCCTACACCCTAGATCTTAAACCTGACAGCCTCAGCTCTAAACCCTAGATCCTAAATCTAAAAGCCTCTACTTCAACCCTCCACCTTCAACCTGAAGCCCCAACCCTAAAGTTGTATAGAACCCCAAGGGTCCAAAGGACCCAATAATTAGGTACTCGGTTTTAGGATAGTCATTATGTAGGTTAGGATTTCGGAGAGTATATGATTATTAGGTCCTTGGACCCTTAGGGAAAGCTGTATGTTAACGGGTTTAAAGGGTTTAACGGGCTTATGGGGATTAGAAGGTTGACCCTTGGGGGAAGGGCCTTCTTTCGGCTCGTCTCGCGGCTCTTCTTCTGCCTCAGCGCTCTGAAGGATCGAGGATAGAAGTTCAGGGTTTAGGGCTAGGGTGTAGTTTGGGATTAATCAATAAGGATGAGGGTTTCGGTATTGGGGTTGAGGGCTTTCGCTTTCGGGTTTCGGGTTTGGGTGTATTTTGGGGCTGCAGTTGAGAAAATGTTGCGGTTTCAACTGCTAGAACTTATGGTAAGAAGAGTGGTTGTCGACATCATCTAGTCACCCTCGACGCTTTTGAACACACTGAACACCCAAAGCACGGTCCCACTAATCCCGCACTTGATAGGTACTACTCTCCGAGCCGGCAAACACCAGCCATGGCTTTGGGTGGCTCCAAGTACCTAATCAGCACATACACTCCCAAAGACGAACGTACAAAAGCAGTATCCTAAACCCAAGTACTTAATTGATAAGTCCCTTAACCCCTAGAATACCCCATGAAACCTCTAATAGACCTTTTATAGCACCCTTACAGGGGCCCTGATTACCGGGTCCTTTGGACCCTTAAGGTAGGGTTCGTGTCAACACCCCAAATCTCCAACCATGAATCCTCGAGCCGAAGTCTTCAGCATGGACCCCTGAGCCCGCACACACACAAACCCCAAAGTTTGTTTTAAAGTGTATTGGCCCTTAACCCCAAAGTTTAGGCCTTATGGTTTAGGGGCCTACTTGGTGGATCATGGGATTTAGTAAGTAAGGTGATATAATAAGTATCTTAACCGGAGTTATCCTTAAGTGTAGCTAAAGTTCCATGATCCTCCAAGTAGAGTCTATATAAATTGGGCAA
This sequence comes from Symbiodinium sp. clade A Y106, assembly GCA_003297005.1. NCBI lineage: Eukaryota > Dinophyceae > Suessiales > Symbiodiniaceae > Symbiodinium > Symbiodinium sp. clade A. The sequence goes on from BGNK01001777.1 coordinate 96,926, forward strand.
AGACTGGGAATAGGGATAAAATAGGCGCCTTAATGATTAGAATAGGGAAAAGGATCCTGGGTATTAACCATAACAACATCGTGCTTCAACCCTGTACTGTAGGGGCCTTAATAATTAGAATATGGTTTAGGTATATATATATATATATACAGACTATGAATATAATATAATTAAGGAACCGCCAAAGTAATATAGGTAATTCTTAAAGCCCCTACATTACATAGCCCTTTGCTCAGGCGTGGGCAACCGGCACGCGCCCGGCAGGCAGTGCACGCCCAGGCCTAGCGCGAAAAGGTGGCTGACACGGAAACAGGAACCCAAAAGGCGACGCTGGGGTCATTTAAAGGGTACCGATGAGGGTTCCTTTAGGGGTTCCTTCAAGGGTACCTATGAGGGTTCCTGTTAGGGTTCCCAGAGATCCCAATACCCCTTATACTTTAAAGTATAATAGGATCCCTAATATGATTTAAGGTCTATTCCATAATTAAGGAATATTGGGTTCTCTGGGTAGAGGCTCCATGGTAGTTCCTTTTGGGGGTGCAAAGGAAAAATCCTATAAGGGAATCCCAAAAAGGAACTACCATGGAGCCCTGTGGGTCCTTAGTAAGAAGAATAGGGTGCTTAAGGCATATAATGCTACAACAACAATAAGTAACCCTAAGGAACACCTACTTGTCGGGTATCACGGGGAACTAAAGGTTAACCTTTTTCATAATACAAGGATTATTAGGGATTATACTACCCCAAGAGGGTTAAAGGTTACACACTCTACTACTAGGAACAATAGTAGCAACTATCCAGGCTTCCATGCTAATCCGGGGCGGAGCTTTAGTGTTCGAAGTTTCGGTGGCCGTACCACCACACCCTAACATAGGGCCCTTAATGATTAGAATAGGGTTTTGGCATTTGGGGCCCATTATACATTATACTATAGTTATGATAAGGAACACCCCAAAATAGTATAGGTACTTATTAAGGCCCCTGTGTTACATCCTGAATCCTGGAAGTTCCACGGGCCTTGAGGAGCATATCATAAGAGCCGTAACATGTGGAGAGCTCTGGAGTTCTTGGGCTACACCTAGAATAATGAAACCTAAGGAGTAGTTTTAGTAATTATTCAGGTTTCGGAATCGACATTCGCTTCGTCGGCAAACTTCTGGTTTTCTGGTTTTCGCTGCATCTGAAGTCAGCGCACACTGTGAGCTCGTAACTTCAATGTGAGAACCCAAAAGAGAACCCTCGATTCACAGCACTCGTCGTTTCACACTGAATGGAAAGGCGCCGCAATAATACAAGCTCTCAATTCACAGCACGAGCTCCGCACTTTGCCACATTAGCTGCTGGCATCTTCTATCGCATCCTTGGAAGTTCTTGGAAGGTCACGCAGTTTCCGAGCAAAAGGCTTTCTCAAAAAATCAGGTGAGCGCGAACACCTACATTCCCCGGAACCCCGGGTTTAGAGTTTAGGGTTCAGAACACTGTGACTGTGAGCCGGGGCTTGAGAGTGCAGTGCACCGGCACTGTGTAGACCTCTCTCGCACACCTTGCAGCTCACAGCCTTTGAAGGGCCTTTGAAGCCGCTTCTTAACCCTAAGCCGGTCCGGGTGCCTTACATTGCGGAGGGGGCCCAGTTACTATAAGAGCCCGAACGGACCAGGGTTTTGGGACATATCACGATACAGTATTTTTTAATAGGGACTAGATATCAGGAATACCGAAAATCAAACCTCGATAGATTGAATTCTGCTCATGAATCTCGCGGTTTAGGGTTTAGGGACTACCGTGCTGAGCCTTCTTGCGTCCAAGCGGCGGCCACGTGCGAGGGCTGTAAGAAGAAGAACTCTCCTAAACCTGACACTCTAAAGCTACTCTAAAGTTGACACTTCTTCCTGCCTGCTTGCATCCTCAATAAACCCACGAGTAGTCACGATATCCTCACTCAGTCACAAGCTAGGGGCCTAGGGAAAGTCGGAGACCTCGTTGGTTTAACACGTTGTCATGAACAGACTCAACCTCGAATGTATCACTGCAGCTACATCAGGCTTAGTTAAAATCCGTTGATTGCAACTTGTGGTGTTCTCATTTGTTTAATACTATGCGGGTTGAGGATGCTTCAACTCGCCTCCGAACGGTGACACCAGCCGGGTCCTAAGCCCCACAACTTCGGCTGATCCCTTTGCGACCAGTAAGCTGCATGACCGGAAAGTGGCAGCGGCAGTGGAATGCAAGGGGCTTGAGGCTCGGAGCTAAGTTGTGCGCTCTCTACATTAAGGTCCCATCTTCGGTCCCCAAAATCGTACGGCAGCCTTATACCAAGGAACCTGAAAGGGACCCTAATTTAGAGAACTACCCATGTCTCATGCATTCAGGGCTTTGGGCCTGCTCCTGCAGGACGAGTCAGGGCTACGAACGTTGAGTTCTTGTTAAGCTAATATACGGGGCTTAATGATTAGAATAGGGTTTGGGGGTATACTATACTGATAAGTATAATAAGGAACGCACCAAAATAGTATAGGTAATTATTGAGGCCCCTATAGTATTCAACCCAAGTGGCACCAATCGGGTTATACATCCCCCGGCGCAGTATCGAATATGATATGCATGCCTTACCACGGCAATTCCTACAGTTCAGCCGCTCGAAAGAAAATCTGAGTGTCGGCGCTAACGCTACTTCTACAGTACTACTTTTTTGACTGATACCGCACAGGTGGCTCAATGGGCTTTCGTGCAATGTCCATGATGCGATCATCAAGGCCTGTTACAAAGTAACTCGCATGCGTCAGCTTAAAATCCTGAGACAACGACCTCTGAAACCTGAATTTCTACAGAAGCCCTTGGTATCAGGTGCATCCCAAACCCTACACCTACAGCCTAAACCCTACACCCTCGATGTCAGCCGCCACATTCACCAACGTTCAACAGCCTGCAAAGGCCAGACCTCTTGAGCCCCCGATGCTTGAGAAAGTACCTTTGTAGGGACTACTTGAAGGCCAAAGTATATACTGACTGGGCACATGGACCCCTAGCATACCCCTAAACAACCCTTGCTTCGTGCTGTGTTTCCTCTGTGCATCGACAAGTGGCGAGAGCGCCGCGATTGACACATTGCAGGACACAGGATTTGATGCTTACCTATAAGCTCCATTGTAGCTCCTTTTTGGGAAGTCCTTTTTGGATCCTATAAATAACCCTAAACCTAACTATGAGCCACAAAAAGGACCTACAATGGAGCCTATGGGTACAGTCGAGGGGTCCTAGGGCAGGTAGTAGCACGGGGAGCTGCAGCTACATTGCCATAGGGTTTGGAGCTTAGGGTTTAGGGTTTAAAACAATACAAACCTGATCAATATTGCAGGAAGCTGATTGAAAAACCCTGGTCCTATACCACCAAAATATTTGGATCCATAGAAAGCACCCTGATAAAGACCCAGATGTTTCTTAACCAAGTTCCTTCATGACTCTTACAGAATACTGATAGAGCCCTGACCCTGAGCCCTTACAGCAGAGGTCGGGGTTGAGGTGTTAGGGTTCGGGGTGTAATTTTGAGGTTCAGGGCTTTGGGCCTTTAGGGTTTGGGGTTTAATTTTGGGGTATAGGGTCTATAGAATGCAATCAAGAAATGCAGGCTCACACTGTGATCCTCTAAAATCCTGGCACGAATTATAAAAGCGAATTTGCCTGCAAGATTCTGCTGTGAGGACGCTGCGACGTCACCTGTACAACACAGATGCAGAAATGAGAGAAGCGCCGAAATATGCAGTTCCTGAGACTTTGCCAACCATACCACCGAAGCTTCCAAAAAACTTGAGTCTTACCCTAGAACCCGGAACCCTAAGCCCGAATTGAATCAAAGGGGCCGACAAGTCAAACCATTTCGAGAAATCTCTGGAGCTGCAGGTGCAAGGCGTTTAACGCCGCGTAGCTGCTTACAGGAGGCATGTAAAGGTCAATCAGGGCCAAGCTGAGTTCATCTGTCATATCCCAGAGGGTCATACATACTGACATGGGAGATACTTACCCAAACCATTCAAAACCAAAACGATCTTACTGTAGAAAATCTTATCGCCGAACCCTAAACCCTAAACCCTAATATTGGTAGTTCTTCAGAACTTGAGGTTTCTAGATAATAGGGCCCCCAAAAATGCACATAAGCAATAATTGGATAGGGATATCCCATATAAACTCCTTATACTGAAGCCCATTAAAGTAGGGATATCCCTATAAAATGCTTATGCTTTTGTCTTTTTGGGGGTCCCCTTTAATCTAAACCCTCACAGAACGCTTACTGATACCTTATAGGTGACGTATGAACCCCCTGAAGATCCCCTTAGAATCCCCTACTTATGGGCTCAGGGGACGTAGTAAGTATACGTAGGGTTATAATTGGGGTGATGCATGCCCGTATAGGCATATGCCAATCACAACCTTACTTATAACCGTACTTACTAAGTCCCATGAGCCAGAGGTATAGAGATCCCTTAAAGAAGCCGTATAAAGAAAACCTGAAGTAGATGCCCCTGTATGTTTGGAGTACAAACCCATCTCAGGGCTCAAGCGAGGTGCGCGGAAGCTTGCGGAGTGTTGAAGATGGAAGGGTTTCTAGTTCAGGGACTCAATTTAAAAGGTACGTACTATAATAAAGCAAACGTATTATTTACTGTAGATCCCTATTATGGTATCTTAACTTAAACTCCTTAACAAGAACCCACTTTAGGGTTTGGGTTTAGGGACTTCGGCTTTAGGGCTGCAGGGTTCTTCGATCGCCAGGGTTTTGAAAATTCTCGCACGTGAGGCTTTACCGCCTTCGGGTTTCTGGGGCTTAAGGTTTAGGGTTAAGGTTTTAAGGTTTAGGGTTTAGGTTTTAAGGTTTAGGTTTTAAGGTTTAGGGTTTAGGTTTAAGGTTTAGGGTTTAGGTTTGAAGGTTTAGGGTTTAAGGTTTAGGTTTTAAGGTTTAGGGTTTAGGTTTTAAGGTTTAGGGTTTAGGTTTAAGGTTTAGGGTTTAGGTTTTAAGGTTTAGGGTTTAAGGTTTAGGTTTTAAGGTTTAGGGTTTAGGTTTAAGGTTTAGGGTTTAGGTTTAAGGTTTAAGGTTTAGGTTTTAAGGTTTAGGGTTTAGGTTTTAAGGTTTAGGTTTTAAGGTTTAGGGTTTAAGGTTTAGGGTTTAGGTTTAAGGTTTAGGGTTTAGGGCTCAGGATTTCCTGATCTTCGTATGTACTAGAGGAAGCCTCGAGTCAGAGTGGCATCCATGAGAAGCAGCCAGTTGAAAATGTACACATCGCAGTGTGACGCAGCTAGAGGTGGCCCAATGCCCTCAGCCTTAGCTCAGCCTACCAGAACCAGATTTTGTAGGGTCCCTATAAATTCCATATGGGAGTTTCCGAAAATAGGGGACCCTAATATAGCACCCTAAATAGTAGGATCCTTATTATAAGGACCCCGAAATAAGATACCCTAATTTTCGGAAACTCCCGTATTAGGGTTTCTGAATAAGGGACTACCTAAAACAAGTAGGGTAGTGCATGGATCAACCTTATAGCCCTTCGTCATGAAGAAGGTCGCCTACACTTTCTCAAAGCTAGTAAATTCGAGGGACTTAGGACTTTTGGGTTTGGGGTTCTCTAAGGTAGGGATCTTAGTTCAAGTTACTCGAATAAAGACACTACAGACAGACCGATGCCAGCTCGCAAGACGAGCTGAAAGCAGGGCAGACTAGTGGCTCTCTGGACTGCACTTGGAGGCGGGTTTAGGGCTTAGGGTTCATGAAGAAGTAGTTGAAGAGAATATCACGGAACACAGAATAAAGAGTAGCACGAAAGACTACTGCACAGTTGAGTACGAGAGAGTCAGGCACCCAGGACGGAAAGAGGAAAACACGTAGATGCACTCGAGTACCTACTACCCATAGGCTTCAGAGTAGTTCTTTTTTGGGGTTCATATTTAGATTAGAATCCTATAAGGTAATCTCGAAAGGGAACTACTATGGAGCCTATGGGTACTATGTACATGTTATGGTATGTACGCACATCTACACGCATGTGTGTGTGTACACGAAGATGGCAGCAAATGACCGAACAGAGCACATGCTGGAATTCACAGAACATGGCCCATGGCAACAAAAATGATGCTGCGCGACGGAGCGGGGTGTCGATGATACGCACTTGACAACGGTCTTAGACAATACCGGCGTATAACGACTAATGTGTATTGGCAGATAGTATACCCATAGGCTCCATAGTAGTTCCTTTTGGGGTTCACATTTAGAACCCTATAAGGTAATCCCAAAAAGGAACTACTATGGAGCCTATGGGTATAGTACAAACCCGAAGATTGTATCCGAGTGCGCAGAATACAATCGAAGGCATTCACGCCCTAGGATAGATATCGAAGCGAGCAGGGCTGTCGCAAGTTGAACCCAAAAACCCTGCAATGTGGACGGCTGAACGACTTGTAATTCTTGTCATCATGTCCTCTTACAGACCCAATCCAGAAGTATACTATGCTCTATCCCGACACCCTATTCTAACTGTTACAGTCCTCTTGGAGTCTCCACCGGTCTCTCTCTCTCTCTACATATATTCATATATAATTCTATATATACACACATATAAGCATACTCTTCGAACTTGTTCGGGCTATGGCCACCTCGTCCATGCTCGCCTCACATGGAGCCCGGCAGGGTGCGCGCGGTTTCCAGGTGACTCCTAAGGGCAAGGCTTGCGGCTCGGGGGTTTAGAGCTTCGGGGTTCAGGGGTTTAGAGTGGTTTGGAGTTTAGGGGTGTAGGGGATTAGGGGTTTAGGGTTTCGGGGTTTGGGGTTCAGGGGTTTAGGATTTCATTAGGGATTCGGGCAGCAAGCCGTATGTTGTAAGTCCTGAAACTTAAACCCCAAGCGCGTCAGAGGGTCTTAGCACCTACAATCCTCAACCCGGACCTGGAGGGCCTTCCTATTCCTACTTGTCGGTTAACCTTTGGGAGTACATTGAATTTAAGGGGATTGGATTATATAGGGGTTATAGTACCCCCAAAAGGTTAAAGGCTACCTACTCTACTAGTAGGTACGGAGTTCGCGTCCGCATTTCTATTCATGTTCGGGGCTTTGGGGGTTGGCAGCTCTAGAAGCTAAACCCTATAAACCCTAACCCCTAAACCCTAAACCCTGGACCCTAACCCCTAAACCCTCGACCCTAAATCCTAAACCCTGGACCCTAACCCCTAAACCCTAGACCCTAAACACCCTTTACTCTCGGGTCTTTGGGGGCTGGCAGCTCTAGAAGCTCCACGCTTCGGATTTCGCAAAGATGCAACCTCGACCCTAAACCCTAAAAGCCGAGTAAGCTTCACACCCCTAAATTACTAAATCCTAAAATCCGAAGTTCGTAAACGTCTAAACTAGAGTCTAAACCCCTAAACTCCAAAGCCTCAAAATGCCAGGACTTAGTTTCCTCCCGACTCTCTTGGATTGTGCCAGCTGGCTGAGCTTCTTCCACGCCCTTCTTGTCCAGGATGTTGAGGAGGATATTCTCCTCGAGGGTTTAGGGGGCAGGTTTAGAGTTTAGGATCAATGGTTCTTCAAAGTGCCTAAAATCTGGGACTTGGGCTGAACATAGTGATGGTGTAGACTAGTATGTAACTTAATGGCTAGCAGGTACTTGCATCTTTGAATCCAGGATCTGGAAACGGTGCGTGGATCAAACACATAGTCAAATAGTCGACTTGCAAGGCTAAATCGAAGTCCTACACCGGAAAATCTGAGCCCTAAACAATGCAGAGCTCGTAAATGCTGTAAGCCTTAGAGTCCGAAAGTGTGCTGGAAGATAGGGTGGGCACTGCACGAGCAAAACTGTTGCTGGTCTCTTCGGCAACACATTTTGCATATGGCGCGAGCATTACTCTGTAACCTCGCTAACATCATCTGCAAGGTCAAAGAGCGTGAGGCACTCTACACAGGCTTCAGAAGATCCTGCACGGCACTACTGTCACCTCCAAAGTCACGACTACCCCAGGTTACGACGGATCCATCGTCAAGAATGGCAGCAAAAGCGTGGTCAGAGGCTTGGATCTGCTGCACGTTCTTCAGCTGATCCTGCACGGCACTACTGTCACCTCCAAAGACACGACTACCCCAGGTTACGACGGATCCATCGTCAAGAATGGCAGCAAAAGCATCGTTCGAGGCTTGGATCTGCTGCACGTTCTTCAGCTGATCCTGCACGGCACTACTGTCACCACCAGAGGCAGCACTACCCCAGGTCACGACGGAGCCATCGCCAAGAACTGCAGCAAAAGCACCGAAAGAAGCTTGGATCTGCTGCACGTTCTTCAGCTGATCCTGCACGGCACTACTGTCACCACCAGTGGCAGCACTACCCCAGGTCACGACGGATCCATCGCCAAGAATTGCAGCAAAAGAATGGGCTGATGCTTGGATCTGCTGCACGTTCTTCAGCTGATCCTGCACGGCGCCACTGTAACCACCATGGAAATCACTACCCCAGGTCACGACGGATCCATCGCCAAGAATGGCAGCAAAAGCATCGTTCGAGGCTTGGATCTGCTGCACGTTCTTCAGCTGATCCTGCACGGCACTACTGTCACCACCATAGACAGCCATACCCCAGGTCACGACGGATCCATCACCAAGGATGGCAGCAAAAGAATGGGCTGATGCTTGGATCTGCTGCACGTTCTTCAGATCCTGCACGACACTACTGTCACCACCATTGACAGGATCACCCCAGGTCACAACCGACCCATCACCAAGAATGGCAGCAAAAGCATTGTGAGAGGCTTGAACTGCAACTGTACTTACATGCAAGGTTCGTAAATCACCGTTCTGCAGCCTGGCACGCTTGATGGGTGCAGATGCATCCAGAACGCTTCCAGATGAGTCCACGAGCCGCGCCCTTCCGACTCCGAGTGCGATCTGTGCCCGGTGTTTCAGTGCTCCGACTTTTTCATCCAAGCCTGCCTTCACGGTGGCGGCCTTGCCGCTGAGCAGCCCAATGTCCACTGTAATCGACATCTTGCGGCGCAAATTTACTAATTCCGGCGAAACCTCAACTACGTACACGGGGTGTACTGTCTGGGGGTGGGGGGGGGGGTTGGAGACGTTTAAACGATGAGGTCCGAGAACAGCTGGTCTGGTACAGGGAGTCCAAGAACGTACAATCTAGAGGCCATGCGAATAAAGGGTCCTTCAAGAAATAAGTAGAATAGGCGGAATAGGCTTTGGGGTCTGTCGTACCATAGATAAGATCTACGAAGGAGCCCGAAGGAATACTGCCAGTAGTTGACCAGACTGATTAGATAGGATGTGCTTTGGGCAAGTGGCAGCGGGAGAACGTGGGTCTAAGAGCTTAGACAAGAGGCCTCTGAACACCAACGAGTAGAAGAACTAATCTATTTGGCTTCTATGTTTGGGCAAGTCGTACGGTAATGAATCTACTCAGGCATCTGCATTAGAAGATGGAATCCTCAACTGGGTACCGCCCTGCATGCGCAGGCCCTGAAGCCCTAACATCTGTCAAAATCTGCACTCCAGCCCTACACAGACACCCTAAACCCTAAACCCTCCTAAATATGAACCCCAAAAAGGAACTACTATGGAGCATATGGGTACCCACTATGAAAGAGCACCCGTGGGCTCTTGGAAAACCTAGAATGCTAAAGCACGAAGCCGGAATTGAAATTGAACGTGCCTAAATCTGAGCTGAACCTACCAAAACCGTATTTTTTGTAGGGTCCCAATAAAACTCCTCTATTAGGATTTGTAATAAGAGCCTACAGAAAGGTAGGCCATGGTAGTTTGGGGTAAACCCCTATACCCTAAACCCCTAAACGCTAAACCCCTAAACCCCTAAACCCCCGAAACGGGCCTGGCCTTCATCCGCCTTTTCTCCTCCAGCGCAATGGCAGAGCGTGGGTTCTCCTCCGCTTGCTTGTAGGTTTAGGGTTTAGGGTTTAGGGTTTAGGCCCTAAGGGACCAGATACCTACATAGTTGGATACCGGTTCAAGACTTCTTGTTTCTGGTTTCGGTCCATAATTATCGAGTTTGGATATAGGTGTATGACTTTTTGCTTCGGGTTTAAGGCTTACGGGTACAGAAACCAGAGAAGTTTATATTGAGTTTCGAGGAACGGTAAGCCACCAAAATGGTAGCCGAGCTCATAGGCGAGGATCCTGTTGTGGGTTTGGGGGCCCAGGGTGCGTAGGGTTTAAGGATCCAGATCTAGGGTTCCAGGTTTCATGGCTGTAAGATGCCCTAAGGCTCCTAAGAGGGTCATGGGCTTTGTGGGCGAGGGTTCGGGCTTTGGGGGCTAAGGTTTGGGAGCTCACTACGAGGCTCCAGGAGCATTAGGGATTCTACTTAGGAGCTGAGTGCCCTAGCCCGAAAAAGCTCAACCCTTTAGAACTATGTTAGGGTATAGGGGCCGTAGACCCTAAACCCTAAACCCTAAACCTAGGGTCTTTGGGTTTTATCAACCCCGAAAGGTTGAAGGGTGACCTACTCAGCTACCCAGAGATCCCAATACCCCTTAATTAAAGAATATGCCTTAAATTATAATTTTAAAGGGTTCTATAAGGGACCTATAACAGGGTTCTATGATGTAGGGGCCTTATAAATAATTAGAATAGGGTTTTGGGGCCCATTAATTATATTATACTTATAAGAAGGACCCCCCCCCAAAAAAAAAAATGTAGTATGGGTATTTATTAAGGCCCCGACTATAGTAGGTCGAGGATGCTGGCAGCCAAGTCGCGTTGGAGTTGATCCAACCGTCCGCCCACCTGTCCAACGATGTGCCCAAGTCCGTCGAAGAGGAACCCTGAAAGGAACCTCCGAAGGAACCTTTACAGGAACTTTTATAGGAACGAACACGTACAGGAGCCGTTATAGCAACCCTGAAAGGAGCCCGTGTAGTAGTAAACCTGACCCTCGAGCCAACACGAAAGAAGAAAGCTCGGGGAGTTTCTGGGCTTCGATTTGAGGTGCTCGCCTTGAGCCTAGGCTCTGCAACTCTCAGGTTTCAAGCAGACGGCTTTTTCATGAACTGCGTGAGCTGCAGATGGCCTACTCACAGAACCGAGTTGAAGGGCGTACTCACATGGTGAACTAGTTGTAAGTATGGATTCTACGGTTGCTTGCGATGGAGGTATGGGTTTGTGAATCTAGGGGTTCAGGGGTGGAGAAACCTGCATTGTTGCCCTGTTCCATGTACTGGCTTGCTTGATTACTACACGCACTGCAAGCCCTGAACAGAAAGCCCCCATCTGTGAAGCCTTCAAGCTCTAGCCCCAAGAAATCTCGAGCCATGGCCTGTCAGGGAACGTTGATTCATGAAGACACCAAAACCTACACCCCAGACCCTAAGCCACAACCCAAATTTATGGAAGCACAAGCTCATTCCCTGTACGGTTCCTGCTCAACCCGAAGTGCATTCAATCCCAAAATTGCCCAAGACTCAACTGCTTCACGACTTCGGGGTACGTACCAGGAAGGCAGATACTTAGGACACACTTATAATAGAAGAGAGACTGAGGGTCTGTAGGTAACCTCAACCCCTTACACCCTGAACACTGAATCCTAAACTCCTAAACCCTACCTTAACCCTGAATATCCTACCTTTTTAAGGACTTATATGAGGAAAGCATATTAAGGATCCCTAAAAAGGCAGGTTTTGCGGGGTTAAGGTACACCCTGCGGTTCAGAGCCTTGTGTAGTCGGAGTCGAGCGCGGTGGAAATCCCAGAGATCGCCAGAGCTGACTCCTCCACCTTCCGACGTGGAGATCTCGGCTCAATTCCGGGCTGATGGTGTCCTAAACCCCCAGGAACCTAATATGAAACCTTAAACAGGCAGGTTATTTGGGGTTAAGGTAAATCCTAAACCGCCAAACCCTAAACCCTGCACCTCTATACCTAAAACCCCTAATCCCTCCAACCCGCAAACCCTAAAGGGAATGAAGGGTTCAGTATTTCAAGGCTTGGCCTCTCGGATCTCGGCGCATGGGGCTTCAGGTTTACTGGGTTATGCAGGGTTTGGCGTTCAAGGGAGTTCGGTTAAAGGCTTCTAGGGTTTAGGGGTTTAGGGTTTAGAGCTTAGGGTTCAGTTGTAGGGGTTTGGGGTTTTGTGGTTTGGGGTTTAAAGCTTCAGGTGTAGAATTTAACGTTTAGGGGCTTAGGTTTACGCCTCGTGGGGGATTAGCTTTAGTAAGCCATGGCTCTGTGTAGATCCAGGGCATGTCCGAAACAACCCAAACCCCACCGTAAGCCCTGTAGACTTAGTTGTCCAATATGACAAGAACACTCAAGGTTAACCTTTGGGATTATATAGGACTAAATACACCAAGCAGGTTAAAGGTTGCGTACTACTATGTAGACCTTACGAGCAGCCAAAGAAAGCCCTCAGCCTTAACCGATGTGCGATACCCGGGCGCCTGCTGGCGTACTTCGGGAGCAGGGGCTTGCAAAGGCACCGCGCGGTGAAGCATCGCTTCCTCCTTGATCCCCGGCTTCTAATCTAGACTTCGGGCTTTAGGGTTTAGGGTTTAGGGTTTTCGGGCTAGCGGGCTTTCCAATTCTGTAAAAGCTGGAATCACCAGACAGTGCTCACGCAGAATGCAAAAGGTTACCTACCCGAACACTCTGAGAGACTACACCTCCAGATGTCATGGCAGAGAAACCTCATGTCATTCTGCATGGGGGCTTCAGGGTCCATGGCTTGGGGGCTACATTATCTGTTGCGCACGTTTTTTTGTTCTGCCAGTTTTAGTGAGGGCTGGCCGAGGAAGCTGCGATGAGGACGATGACATCTGCGACTGTGCATACTCCTCCCCATCATCTTCTTCGACATTACTCGTATCCATCCCAACCCTCACAGCTTCTAAACCGCGTCGGAAGCAAACAGGCCAGAAAGCGTGATTCGGGCCCCAAAAAAGCACATAAGCAAAAATCAGGATAGGGATATCCCATATAAACCCCCTTATAATGAAGCCCAATAAGGTCCTAAGTGATGGAACCACAACAGAACAGCCAGACACCCCAGAAGCGGCACACAAGGTGTACAATCAGCTCTTGGCCCATAGTTACCAGAAGCTTTCTAGACTCCGCAATGCGATCCTTGTGGTAACTCATAGTAGAGTATATTGTAGTGTAGTATAGTACCCTAATGCTCCTGGGGCCTCCTAGTGAGATCCACCTTAGCCCCCAAAGCCCAAACTCGCCCACAAAGCCCATGACCCTCTTAGGAGCCTTAGGGCATCTCACAGCCATGAAACCTGGAACCCTAGATTCGGATCCTTAGACCCTACGCACCCTCGAAGAAAAAAGTATTAAAGTATGGTACTCCAAGGCCCAGATAGTATAGTATATTACAGTAACCCTACTACGGTTGATGGACAAAATCCTGCATGACCCATATAAGGAATATACCATAATTCCCATAGTTTAGGGTCCTTAGGGTCATTCAGGATTTTGTCCATCAACCGTAGTATAGTATATTACAGTAACCCTACTAGTACCCTTTTTGTAGCCCTTCAGCCTGAAGAAAACCCCGGAGCAGCCATGGCTCCTGCATTTCCACCCTCATGGTAACTTCATACAGTAACCCTAAACCCTAAACCCTAAGCCCCACACCCTAAACCCGAAACCCTAAACCCTAAGCCCTAAACCCTAAACCCTAAGCCCTAAACCCTAAACCCCAAACCCTACACCCTAAACCCTAAACCCTAAGTAGTAGCCTCATAATGAAAGTAGCTCCTGCATTTCCCTGGGCTTCTCTTTGGCTTCCCCCACGAAGGCCAGCAGGGGCAGGGCATTGGCGTCCAACGCACAACCTCTAAGATAGCGCTTCGCAAAGTTAGGCTTTAGGGTTTAGGGTTTGGGGTTTAGGGTTCAGGGTTTATGGGTTTCTGGTTTAGGGTTTAGGGCATTTCGTAAAGCCTTATATAGTAAGTATTTAAGGGTTCCCTCTCAAAGGGAGCTATGCAGTTTAGGGTTTATGGTCTACTAAGTAAGGGTTCGCTTAAAGGGTTCCTTATAGGGATCTATAGAGATTGGGGTTTAGGGTCTACTTTTAGGACCATTAGACTTAGCCTAGCAAGCCATATAGGGGCCTTACTGATGAACAGGGTTTTGGGATGTATTGTACTATACTTAGAATAAGGAACCCCGAAAACAGTATATGCAACTAGTGTTAACTATTATTCATAACCCTAGCTACTAAGTCGCATAACCCTCTAGCCTCTAAGTATGGCTCCTTGTCCAAATTATAGAACAATTTCAGGGTCCCGCAGCAGGATCATGATTTTGACAGCTACCCGATATACGTCGGTATGGCCGTGTATGTACATGCTAGCTGGACGTTCGTGCCAGGGCCTGGGAATCTGATTCAGACTGGTGTCGGGGTTTATCATGAAGTTCATAAGTGTTCATATGGGCCTTTCAAACCCGTGCTTTCACGGTTTCAGCTGTCTGTGTGCATCTGTCTGTGTGTTCACATGCACGCGTATCCGTCGGAAAGCGCGGAAGTGCCATCAAGGTGCCCAACGGTTAATATAGGGACCCGAATGAATAGAGTAGGGTTTTGGGGTCGTTTATAGTGGATTCAGATAGGGACCATACTAGAATACGAGTACCACTTAATCACGACGCTTCTAAACCCTACACTCGCCCTACAACCCTTCATGGCTTCGTTTGCTTGCCAGTGTGCTCCAAAGCAAAGACAAGGATTCCATCGATCGATGTTAGTCGTGTGGTAGTCTTTGACACAGCGCAAGGATTAATGAGAACCAATCATGCAGCAGTACTCCTACCAGGTCCTACCATTGACGGCTGGTTTGCGAGTTCCACAGTGGAGGGTGCTCCTACATAGTTGGTTGGTTCAGGATCGATGTGACATCTGTTCTGTGTATGTTGGGGTTGTTTGCCCGGGCTGTCGGCACAAAAAGGAAAACGGGGCTTTCCAGCAGTTCTGGAAGCAGGCAGCAGTGAGCTTCAGATAGCTCTACAGACGTCCGAATGATTAGTTATACTATTCCTTAAGGATCCTGGCGAGAGCTATACTCTTATATAGCTCCCAACGCGATTATCTAATTACTGACTTCCAAACTGGATCGACAAACCCACACCGCCAGCGCAGCTCAGCAGCAAGCCATGAGATGATGCCTCGGCATCTGTAGGACGGCAACCCATGCCGCCGGAAGGATCTAAAAAGTGGATCCCAGTACTGAAGGGCAGTTTTTAGGAATTCTTAAGGGATCCATTTTTCAGATCCTCCCAGGGGTTTGGTTAGTGAAGAGGCCTTAACGGAACTCAGTAATTACTAAGAACTTGTCAGATAAAGGGATCCACCATCCTCAGCCAAAGACCCTACACGCTCATAAACATCAATGCCCATACCTTCAAAGCCGTGAGCTATAAGCCCTACATTTCCAAGGGGCTTGTCAGACCAGATGGTGTCCATCAGCGGGCCGGCCAGACCTTGTTTCCCGCAAGCCCGAGGTTTCATCTATACTAAGCTTAGACCCCTAGCAAAGAAATTTTAGCCGCTTCCTAAGTCTTAGGGATTGCAGGAACCAAAAATAAAACCTATTTCTAAATACCCCTAAGTCATGCAGGCTTGGAGAATGTCGGAAAGGTTGCTCCGAGGATGAGATTTTAGGGTTTAGGGTTGAGGCTTTAAGGGTTTGGGGTTTAAGGGTTTAGGGTTCAGTAAAATTTAAAATGGCCGCCTAAACTCGGGGGTTTGATAGTTGGAAAGGGGCTTGGAAGTAAACGATAGTATGGTTTTAGAGACTATGAAGGCATTGTAGTCCACCAGGACCCTGAAATCTAGCACCTTTCCTTTCACAAGCTATTCTATGGATGAGAACCCACAACAAGAAAGTAAGGAACACAACTACGACCAAATCCTGCACTGCAGGGTCCAGGTAACTTCTGACTGTCTACAGTGAACCCCAGAAAGTTGGAACATCAATTTAGGATGATTCATGCTGGGATTCCCTTTACTTTACTTTAAGGGCATGAGGAGAATGATGTTCCAACTTTCTGGCTTCTACTGTAACTTCGGAAGGGGGTAGTTCAAGAATCCCGAGAAGTGGGACCGGGATTAGGTTTCTATATATGGGAGTTTCCGAAAATAGGGAACCCTAATATAGTACCCAAAATAGTAGGATCCTTATTATAAGGACCCCAAAATAAGGTACCCTAATTTTCGCCCATTTGGGGGGTAGAAGGACCCAAACCAGATTCTCATCATGAAGGCCCCTGAGTATCCAGATCATCGACATCACAACGGCCAACCCAACGCGAATGCCGAAGCTGTGTGGAAGTGGTCTGAGGCTATGATGCCTCCCTAGTTTCCCCGGTGTCCGCCTAACAATAGGCGTACCCGTTTTCCTGATATCCAGTTTTACTAGAGGAACCCTAAAAATACAGAGGGTTTTCAAAAGGCGCTACTGTGGAACTTAGGACCTAGATGTGCTGCCTCATGTACAAGGACCCTCGCCTCCTCTTGCCATATCCTCCTGAACACCGCGGTAGCTGCCACAGGATGCCAGTCAATTGAAGACAAGACCAACAGGAGCAGTGGCAAGCAAAGGCGACTCCAACTCTCAAACCGACCATAAGGGGCTCAGGGTTTATTGTTTCGGGTTTAGGGTTTAGAGTTAGGGTTTCGGCTCATTTCCAATCTGGGGGCCTCGTGCAAGCATCCTTGACATGCTTGTCTCTCCTTTCCCGGGGCATCATAGAAACTGGGCTTGGAAGTAACCAGGGAAACACAAGCATCACATGGTGTTTCATAGTACATAGTGGTTCCTTTCAAGAACAGGTCCCAAAACAACGTAGTTAACGTGTGGTTCTCCAGAGCCCGGGATAGGGGACCCTTTGTTGACGGGCGCTCATCGACTGAAGTCAGGGACTTGGAGCTTAGTTTATAGGATTGAGGATTCAGGATCTGGGGGTTTAGGCGGCTGAGGGTGTAGTGTCGGACTTGGGATCTAGGGTTTAGGAGTTTGGGTTTAGGATGTCAGAAGTATCCAAAGATGTTTTTTCACGGTGATATCATCCTTTCGTAGCTACATCGGTGACTCTGGATAAGGCCAAGAGACGTACCTGAGGAACTGCGGGAGGCACCACTGGTTTGCCATCCTTTGACGTCCAGAACAAGAGCTCGCCGGTTTCGCTGCCGCAAGCCTCACTGTCCAAAGTTTGCAGCACGAGCGGTTGCTGCTGTTAGATATATGACAGGCAAAACAAGAAAGGGCAACATAACATCAATGGCATGCCAAATGCACGAGCTCTAGCAACGGGTTTCTGTAGTGTTGATCCGCAAACAAAGTGGTGCAAACATATCGGCAGCGATGCCAAGGGATGAGATGCATAGCGGCATAGCGATCGTATCTGTAGTAGTACTGCTGATGGACAAAATCCTGCATTACCCATTATAAGGAATATACCATAATTCCCATAGTTTAGAGTCCTTAAGGTCATGCAGGATTTTGCCCATCAACAGTACGGAACAACAAGCAGAATCGATGTACCATAGCCAGATTCAGCAACAGCCTTCCATGTCGCCCGATCGCGTGGAATCCTGACCAGGCCCAAAATCAAACCTCCATCAGACCTTACAGTAGGGTTTAGGGGTTTAGGGTTTATGGTTTAGGGGTTTAGGGGTTTAGGGTTTTACAGTAGAAGCCCAAAAGTTGGAAACCCAAGAGCCTCAACCCTCAGGGTATTGTAAAGGGACTCTCAGCACTATTTGGCCTTAATCCGGTTTCCAACTTTGTGGGGTTTACTATACTGGGTTGTAGTTTTGGGGCTCTGAAAAGTATTTATGAATAGGTACCTCTATAGGAACCATAAAGGGAAATTAAAAAGGTTTCCCAAATTGCCACCTAGTATAGTATGGGCACCGCCTGTCCCCACGGTGCTGTTATTCCTTCGTGTTGGTCCGCACCTGGCAAGTCCCAAACCGTCTGGACCGTACCTTAACCTACCAAAACCTACTTTTTTGTAGGGTCCCTATGAATTCCATATTAGGGTTTATAATAAGAACCTACAAAGAAGTAGGGTTTGGGAGGTTAAGGTACATTACTGCTAGTAGACTTCCCACCCTTCATCTCTCTTGCTCAATAAACCGGCCGAGAAAAGTTAAAACTTTCCAAGATAGACCAACATATGGGTAGTTGTCAGGGTTGTGGCCCCTTTTGGGGGTACCCTAAATAGTAGGTGCCGTATTATAACAGGGACCCAAAAGGGGACCATAATTTTGACAACTACCCATATAGAAGGCCAAACAGTCTAAAGTACAAACTCATCACGCCCTAGGCTCAGTAAGTCATCCTAAACCTGAAAGCTTCCAGGCCGCATGCTTCTGTGGAGCTGTCGCAAGAGCATTGAAGCCCGACCCGGTTTATTCTGAAGTGCATGTCCTTCGGGGCTCGCCAGTACAACGCAGTCCCCACTCTCAGGATACCCAAGTAGACCCACCCCACCAGAAAACCACAAGCACTCAAACTCCTGCAAAAACACCAGGACAAACTCTGCAAGCACCCCGTAACCGTAAACCCTAAACCCTCAACCCCTACAAACCCTAAACTCCACCTGCGGCCGGGCTGCGACATACTTCCCATCGGGAGAGAGGCTGCCGCGCACGGGATAGCTGCTGCATTCTAAACCGAGCCTTAGGAGTTCGCACCTAGAAGGCTTTTAGGGCTTAGGGTTTAAGGGTTTAGGGTTTAGGGCTCAGGGTTTAGGGCCTAGGGTTTAGGGTTTAGGGCTTAGGGTTTACCCATAGGCTCCGTAGTAGTTCCTTTTTTGGGTTCATATTTAGAATCCTATAAGGTAATCACAAAAAGGAACTACTATGGAGCCTATGGGTAGGGTCTAAAGGGTGTATGTAGGCTTTGCGGGATTACGAGTTTAGGGTAGCTATACCTATCGATCCATACATAACCTTCTGGTTTTTGCTTTCTGTGCTCTGCTGGTTTGGGATATGTTCAGGATAGTCAAGGGATTTTACATCTTCATGGTTTGGAGGGTTTGGGTGCAGTAGCACATGTTCAACGGCTTTCGGAATCCCTAGACAATCTTCCTCACCCCAGACGTCAGCTCATGAGAACTCAAACAAAGCCACCAAAATCTTGTAAAGCTCGAGCTAAAGTCTAAGAAGGCCACCTAAACAAGAACATCAGTTATAATGAGGAGCATGGAGTATAGTACTACTAATTCTTCCGACCCCCGCATTACCTAAAGTCTAAGAAGGCCATGGGGTGATCTCATCTGCTTTTTTTCCGGAAGGAATCTAGGCCCCTAATTACCCAAAGTCTAAGAGTCTAAGAACCCTAAACCCTGAACCACAAATCCTGAAGCCCTGCTCTGAACCAGGATGCGGATACCCTAAACCCTAAGCCTTAAACCCAATATCCGGATTCCTCCAAGGCCTACTACACTGAACTTTGACCCCTAGCACAAATTATGATTGTAGCCGTTCCTTCGGGATTTTGGCCACCAGGACCAACAATTAACCACCATTTCCAAGTACAGCTGATAAGAAGGCCAGGATACGGATACCCTTAACCCAAAACCTTCAACCCTAAACCCCAAGTCCCTAAATCCCGAAGCCCTCTGAACGCCAGGGAAGGCTGAATCCTCGATGGACTCCAGGGGCATCCTTAAGAACCCTAAACCCTAAACCCTCTGAGAAGGCCATGGAGCATCTTCTGCTCTACCTTCAAGACACCTCGTTGCAGCGATGTGAGGCGGATGGTGTGGTCGCGGCAGAAGAGCAGCGCCCAATCATCAGACATAGAGGCCTTGCAAGGGTTTCGGGTTTTGGGTCTATAGGGTTTAGGGTCTAGGGTGGAGGGTTCATTTAAAGGCTTAGTATTGAAGGTTTAGGGTTTAAGGCTTTTTCAGGTTCAGGGATCGTGGTTTTGCAGCAGCAGAATAATGATGCCATCAACTCCTGCAAGTCCAGCGGGCAGTAAACAAGTCGTGGGATTTTTGTATTTTCCGGGTTTAGGGGTCGTCCGGATTTAGGGTCAGGGCAGCTCTCAGAAAATAAGGGAATGCTGCATCCGATAACCTCAAACCAACGGGATCCCGACAAATTTGGGTAACTTGGGCTCCCACTCCAACTCCCACACACTCCCTCAACACTAAACCCTGAGCCCTGAAACTATTGTCGTGCAGAAGGACGAAAGTAGAGGAGAAGGCCCGCCCGCACCTGAACCGAGGTGATGCGTCGGCCTTGAAGTAGCTGCTTGGTGACGATCCTGAGGCGGTTTCGGCTCCAGTGTTTTAGGGTTGATGGTGTATCATAACAGGTTTATAGCCAAGAGGGTCCAAGTACCTAATAATCATATACTCTCTTAAATATTGAGCTACCTAACTACTATCGAAACCCCAAGTACCTAATTATTGGGTCCTTTGGACCCTTAGGGTTATAGGGTTTAGGGCCATCAACACCAAACACTATAAGCTTGGGCAAAGTCATAACATGCCAATCCCATAAACCTTGCAAGCCCTATCGACGCCATGCTAAACCCTAGAGTTCGCAGGAAGAGGCTGTCGGGTCTCTTTCAGTTCGCATCCCATACGCTAAATGACACAGTAGCGTTTCACCGAGCAACGGACACCTCCAAGGTGCAGTGAAGCCTCACTCCCGCAGGCTGCGTGGGTCTAAACCTTAACTTACCAAAACCTACTTTTTTGTAGGATCCCTATAAATTCCACATTAGGGTTTATAATGAGAACCTACAAAAAAGTGGGGCTTGGGAGGTTAAGGAAAGAGTCTAAGTCCAAGGTTCAGGAGTGAAGGAGGTTTCGGCAAACCAGGCACTAAGAAGATAATACTAAATAGAGCGGTAGGATCCTGATCGAAAGAACTCGAACAGAAATCGAAAGAACGCCAAACTGAGCTGCCTCGTATTCAGAAAACTCCCACTACAAAGTCATAGGATTGTACGACTTTGGATGAGGAAGTGTTTGCGGCGTAAACCCCTACACCCTAAACCCCTAAGCCACAAAAGCCCTAAACCCTTACACCCTAAACCCCCGAAACCCTGAACCCCTAAAAACACCCTAAACCCCTACACCCCAAACCCCTGCATCCTAAGCCCCTAAAACCCTAAACCCTCAATTCCCTAAACCCTTATAGTACCCTGAAAGAAACCCTTATATTATATATCCCTTGAAGGAGCCCAAAAAAAGACCCCCCCCCCCCCCCCCCCCCAAAAAAAAAAAAAAAAAAACAAAAAAAAGTTCAGCTGACGAGCACTTAAGCCCTAAAGCCCCAAACCCTAAAACCCTAAAGCCCTAAAGTCCGAAAACCCTAAACCCTGAACCTCTGAACCCCTAAACCTCGAAACTCTAATCCCCTGGAGGTCAGCTCCCGCCATAATACTCCTGGACCCTCGCAGTGAGATCCCAAACCTTAGCCCAAACCCTCGCCCACAAAGCCCATGACCCTCTTAGGAGCCTTAGGGCGAGGGCCGAGAGTCTCGAAGGAGTAAATCGCACTTCCCATGATCTCCGAGCTGGCGTAGCTGCGAACCAAACCTTAGCGCTCCGTATAGGGTTTAGGGTTTAAGGCTCCTTATAGGGCTTAGGGGTCCATGTAGGGTTTAGGGTTTAGGGTTCCTTATAGGGCTTAGGGGTCCATATAGGGTTTAGGGTTTAAGGGTCCTTATAGGGTTTAGGGTTTAAGGTTCCTAATAGGGTTTAAGGTTCCATATAGGGTTTAGGGTTTAGGGTTCCTTATAGGGGGCCATACAGGGTTTAGGGTTTAGGGTTCCTTATAGGGGTCTATGTAGGGTTTAGGGTTTATGCTTCCTTATAGGGTTTAGGGTTCAGGGTTTATATAGGGATTAGGTTTTAGGGCTCCTGATAGGGTTTAGGAGTTAAGATTCCTTCAAGGGTTTAGGTGTCCATATAGGGTTTAGGGTTCCCTATAGGGCTTAGGGGTCCATGTAGGGTTTAGGGTTTAGGGTTCCTTATAGGGTTTAGGGTGTCGGGTTCTGAATCCTTATAGGGTTTAGGGTTTCCTCTTAGGTCTAGGGCTAGGGTTCCTTATGAGCGCCAGGGTTTTGGGTGCAGACTGCGAACCAGACCTGTGGGTTCCTTGTACGGTTTTTTCTTTTAATGGCCTCGTTATAGGGCTTAGGGTTTAGGGGTTTAAGCGTTTAGGGGTTTTGGGCTCCGGATAAGGCTTCAGGGTGGGGGGGTTTAGGGTTTAGGGGCTAGGGGTTTCGGGGTTTAGGGGGAGCCTACACAGCCCAAAACCCCAGACACTGACCCTAAACCCTAAACCCTACTAGTCATGAACCGCCTCAATCCTTCACACTAAAGCAAATCCTAAATCTCAAGCACCCTAGAGTAGATGCCCAACGCTTGGAAACCCAGTAGCCTCGATCCTTAAGAGTAACGTATATGGAATCCCAGCACTATTTGTCCTAAATTTGGTTTCCAACTTTTTTGGTGCTTACTCTAGACCCTGATGTCTCGGAGGCATTCAGCGGTCCGAATCTCCAAACGATCCAAACACCAAACTCTGAAACTGCAACTGCACCTCAACCCGTCATGTACGGGGCCTTGCGAACTAGACTGGTAGTTTGGGGGGGCATCTTTTATTTGCAGTTGTAGAGACATATTTATTATGCTTAAAAGAATGTAAGGACTATAAGGGGGTGCACGATGTCCAACAACCACCTTGCCACTGGGGTCGCACGGGTTCGAGCTTGGGAGACGCAGCAGCAGTGCAGTAGCATTACGAGACGTCTGAGAGTGGCAGGTGTGCCCACCAAGATCATAGGAGTTAGAATATCTTAAGCAAGGCAACGATAGCTATACTTACTTATAATTAACTCCAATCAAGGTACTCATGACTCCAATTGAGGTACTTCTGTGAGAGATGACTGACCCCCTTAACAAACAGTATCCCTAAATGTAATGGACCGTATTCTAGGGATATAGACCCTCTCAATAGTAAGGTCCCGTTTAGGAGGGCCAGGCAGCTCGCTGATAGACCTTGCAGGGTGGCAGGGTGCAGACTTGTCAGACACAGCATGCAAGTTTTGAGAGGGAAGTTCACTCATTCTACACCCTTAGGGTTTAAACCCTAAGGGTTAAAAACCCTAAGGGTTTAGGGTTTAGGGTTTTAGGGACCCTACAACAAGCACTTCTGGTGTCAGGGCCCGGAAATCATGAAGGCATCAGGAGACTTCGAGGTCAGGGAGAAAGCCCTAAAGCCGTAATTCCCAGCAGCCCCGAGCCCAAACTCAACCACCCGGCACCCAGGCGCCTGCGCTCGCATCGTTGCGCATCTGGAAGAGCAGAAGGTGCCCGGAGTCGTCGCTTGCATACAGACTGTCCAAGGAGTTCGCTTGCCTCAGAAGATCAGAGGAACGGAGGAATCTCCCGACCTTAAATCACAGGCCGTAAAACTCGAAAACTGTGAAAGATCGAGGGATCTCCCAACTTTCTGTGCCACAAACCGCAGATCTTCGCCCGTCGTGTATGCGTGCCCCTAGCCTTGAACTGTTCACCTACAGCCCCAGCACCTCGAACCTCAACGCTCGACCTACGGTATAAGCCCTAAACACCATCCAGCTCTCTGGATGAGAAGGCGAACTGTCGAGTATCAAAACCCCGGGTGTTGTTCTCAGCTCCTGATTTTTCCTCTAAAGGCCCAGAAGAATCCTAAAGCTCCCGAAGCTCGAGACTATACACCCTACTGTAAGACCAAAACAAAGCCCTACAAACCTGAACCCGGCCCAGATAGAAAACTACAAAACTCTTTAGATAGAGAAATCATAATAAAGAGCCCTAAATAAAGTGAAGTTTTCGGGTTCAGGTCAACCCTAAGCCCTAATCCCTAAACTCAAACTCCAAGTGCTACACCCGAAACCCTGTGCCCGAAACGCAGAGGTTTGCAGCAAGTTGCGTCGAGAACCGCACGCACAGAATGTCGGTTTGGCCAGGGGCCTGGTTCTGATATGGGCTTGCAGGGTCACCAATTATTTATCAAGCCGGCTGCGAACACATCACTTGAGATTACCCATAGGCTTCATAGTAGTTCCGCTTTGGGATTACATACCTTATAGGATCCTAAATATACACCACCCTAATGCTCCTGGACCCTCGTAATGAGATCCCAAACCTTAGCCCCCAAAGCCCAAACCCTCAAAGCCCATGACCCTCTTCTACGATGGAGCCTATGGGTACATCCATTGCCCAGCTCGGCCGGAAAATTGCAGAGTAACACACACGACACCCTCAACTCTACACGCTCTTTCGGGTAACCCCCAAAGCGGTTTAGGGTTTAGGGGTTTAGGGTTTAGGGTTTTAGGGTTTAGGGTTTAGGGCCCAAACTCCAAGCCCCGAACTGCAACCAACGACACAGATACAACTTGTCGAGTACGGAGCCTAATATGCGGGGAGTACAAGGGGATATGATTGCTCCTGCATATATTCATTAAGCAGCAATCCCAGATGACTTGAAATCTAAATCCTAATATAGGAGCCTTGAAAACTAGAACTGGGTTTGGGGAATGTTATAGTATGGCCATGTCACGGAACCCTCGGAAACAATGTTGGTACATATCTTAAGGCCCCATCATTACAATCCACCACCGAACTCCGAACCCTACATGCCCGAAAGTCCTAAACCCAAAACCCCTAAGCCCTAAACCCCTAAGCCCGAAAGTGGTTCAGCGTTGAGGTCTGTTTGGGAAAGATTCCGAGCCCTCGGCCTGACTTTGCCGAACTGCCTGGAAAGGAACCTGCCACGCAATCTTGGGTAATATAGGGGCCTTAAGAATTACCTATACTATTTTTTTTTTGGGGGGGGTCCTTATTAGGATTATAGTATCATATACCCCAAAAGCCTATTCTAATTATTAAGGCCCCTGTCTTATAGAACCTACTATAGACCCCTTTAAAGGAACCCTTTACAAGGAACCCTATTCTAATTGCTAATTATTAAGGCCCCCATATTAGTCCTGGAGTTGGGAGTTCGGGGTAGCAGTTTAAGCGTCCTAGCAGCATATTCATTGAATAGGTAGGCCGACCCATAGGCTCCATTGTAGTTCCTTTTTGGGGTTTATATTTAGGATCCAAAAAGGTAATCCCAGAGAAGGAACTACTATGGAGCGTAGAAAATGAATAAGGAAAGGTTTTTGGGTTAAGGATTGCTTTCGAACCGAGGGTGGTGGGGTGCAACGTTAGAGGCTCCTTAGACCTGCTGCCATGGGAAGAGGCGCTTGCCAGAACCATCCCACCGATCCACTTCCACGGTTAAAGGTTCAGGGTTTAGGGTTTAAGGTTTAAGGCTTAGGATTTCAGTTGCGTCAGTTAAAACCGAAAACTGAACATACAGTTAAACACCCGAACTTGAAACCCTTGAAGACAACAATCGCAGAGCCTCGAACCCTTATGCACCCTCCTTTCGGCTTCCTCAACGAAACCAACCCCAGGTGAGACTGTGAACCCTGTGAAAACCCATAAACCCCTTCAAAGAGAAATCCTAAACCCTAAACCCCACACAAATTCTTAAAGAAGGCAACGGAACCCCCAAACCCCTAAACTCCTAAACCATTAACGCTCGTCGAATCACTATGTCCCGCAAAGCCCTACATCCTTGAAAACCCAGCGTCCAAAGCACCACATGAAATATCCTCTTCGGAGTACTAAGATGGCCCCTATATTGTTTAAACAGACACAAAGAGGAACCCTACAACGGCCACATTATCATAATCTTCTGATGGTGAATATGATGCCTAGATTGCATCATGTGATTGCTCCAAGGCCAAGGTAGATAGTATATGGGTACACGCACCCTCAGACCCTAAACCCTATTGAACCCTTATTAACTTACACCTAAACCTTGAACCCTCCTAGAACCCTAAACCCTAAACCCTTTTTTGCCTGCACCGTCTGTGGTGGATGAGGAGCCCAGGTGCTGCCAAAGCCAGAGTCAGCCTCAAAGAGAGCTTGTTGGCTCCAGGGTCTATATTAGGAGTTGGGATTAGGGGGAGCCTTGGGGATATAAACCCTCTCAATAAGCTCCCTTTTCAGAAAGCCAACAGTAGGGTTAAGAAGGGTCCCCTTCAAGGGGTCTCCCTAATACTACCTAGGATATGTGGGCTTTAAGCTTTAAGGCTTGGGGTTTACAGGTTTGGCGGGACGCACGGACTACGATCCCGAAGCCTACGAATGAATTTTACCATGATCC
The DNA here is from genome assembly GCA_003297005.1 of Symbiodinium sp. clade A Y106. Classification (NCBI taxonomy): domain Eukaryota; class Dinophyceae; order Suessiales; family Symbiodiniaceae; genus Symbiodinium; species Symbiodinium sp. clade A. Next base: position 123,158 of record BGNK01001777.1, read on the forward strand.
TGAGTTTTAGACTGTGTATGCACACCTGGGCAGAAGAACAGCGAAAAATGTATGAACACTGAAGCCACCCCAAGACCGAACTGGTACCATGCGGGCCAGAAACGATCTTGAGGTCGCGGGTGACCTTCACAACAGAGCTGGGTGGTAGGGTTCAGGTCTTATCGTTGAGGGATGTTGAGGGATTATCTAGAGTGCAGGGTTTAGGGTTCAAGACGGTTCAAGATAAAGGCGCATGGTTTAAGGTCAGCTGTGGGATTCAGGTCTAGGGTGTAGCGTGTCGGTTTGGGAGTCAGAGCTTCCAACTCAACTAAAGTTCAACTGCAGAACCTGGTAACCTAAAAGCTGCAGTATGGGATCGCATAGAGCAGCCTGAGACGGACAGTACTTTGGCCCGAGCAACTCAAAACCACCCAACGCTCAAGAACCTTGAACAATTCATCTCCCCTCGTCAGCCTGAATCACTAGGTTCGACCACCAAAGCCTAGCCCCTACACTTCAAACCCGAGCCATCAACCACTGAATGCTAAAGCCCAAGAGCTTCAACAGGTCTCTGTATCTGCATTTGCCATCCAACACACTCGCTCGCACTTTCAGTGTGCCTGCTTGATCCCAGGAGGTCCTCCTTAATGCCCCGATCTTCTCCATAAGCCCTACCTTAACCCGGAATAACTTAACTTTTTACGGACTTATATAAGGAAATCATAATAAGGAACCCTAAAACGGTAGGTTATTCAGGGTTAAGGTAAACCCTAAGCCGTGTTTCTGCCTGGCAGAGCGACAAGCCCCCACGATAGCCCGCCACGAGCACCTTTCAAGCTGCAGCATTGGGCTGTGTCGGTTTGGGCGGGCTTCGGAAATACAGGGGCCTTCATAATTGGAATAGCATTTCGGGGCAGATTGTGGTACATTTGAGTATTGATAAGGAAAAGCAATGTTATTGGTACTTATTCAGGCTTTCATATTACTTAAGCTCCTGTGTACTGTCTCAGGTTTTGCTTCCTGTGGCAACGTAAGTAAGTAGTCGTCGTCCGCTGGACATCCCAGACGTCGTCGTCATCGAGGCTCATGTAGGGGAACAAAGCCTGATTCTGGCCCCACCGTCAGTAAGAAGAACACATAATGTAGGTGCCTTAGTAATTACCTATACTATTTATAATAAATAAAGTATATACTGGGCCCCAAAACCCTATTCTAATTAATTAATAAGGCCCCTATATCATAGAACCATATTATAGATCCCTTATAGAACCCCATAAAGGAAGCCGTTAAAAGGAACCCTATTCTAATTATTAAGGCCTCTTTGTTTATCCCATCTTCGCCAGAGCCAAGTCTGCCCAATACAACACTCCTAAACCCTAAAATGGTTTAGGGTTTAGGGGTTTAGGGTTTAGGGCTTAGGGTTTGGGGGTTTAGGGTTTAGGGGTTAGGGTTTAGGGTGTTAAACCCTACAGGCCCTACAGCAGCACGCCAACCTCGAAGCACCACTAAGTCGCTACTGCAATATTCGAATAGGCTTTCGGGTTGTTCTATACTGCACTTAAGCAAATACTATAATGAGAACCCTGAACCTTAGACCTTAAACCCTAAGCATATTATTATTGTCTATTCAGGTCTCTATATTAGGAGGGTTACATACTATGGGAATGCTAAGGAAAATTTGCTTGGCTGACACCTGTACCCCCTTTAGCTTCCTTATTGCATACAGATGGAGAAAACCAAACAACTAAAGCCCAAAGGGCCTACCAGAAGAACGCCAAGAATGGCATGCTAATTTTTTCAAGTTCCTATATTGGGAGAGGGGCGTGAGGCTCGAGGCTGAAAAGGCTTCAGCCGATGAAGAGGATTTCGATTTTTTGAGATTAGGGCTTTTTGGGTTTGGGGTTTAGGGCTGAGGGTTCAGAGTTTAGGGTTTAGAGTACGTCTAGGGTTAAACGGGTTTAAAGTCCAGGGCTTTCAAGGCGATCTCTTTGTAACTTGTCTGGCCTGGCCTTGTGCTCTAGGCATTGGCGAATTTGAGCATCTGCAGCATGCCAAAGACAAACACACACATAGGTTGCATTGTAGTTCCTTTTTGTGGTTTATGTTTAGGACCCTATAAGTTAATCCCCAAAAGGAACTACTATGGAGCCTATGGGTACTGCAGCTATGGCATCGGAGAGACTGTCTATGTGACACGAACAGGAAGCTCCACTCGAGACCCCAGAGAGCTGCAGGCAAGTTCTGTCCCAAATCCCCAAACTCTGAACCCTCAACCCTACATGGGTAGATCTCTAAATTAGCGTCCCCTTTAAAGTCCTTAAGGGTGCCGTACTATTTTGGGCACTTAGCAATGGGCTCCATTTTTCAACTGCATGCGAGGGGCCAGACAGCGCGGGTCCGACGACAGCGTCGAATACGGCCTGCGCCGCAAGCGATTGCTAGTTGGAGTTTGGGCTTCCTACCTAGTGACTCGTGGTTTAGGTTCAGTTCAAGCTGTAAAGTGCAAGGTTTCGGGTTGAGGGTGCGCTGCACGTCTTTAGCCCCCTACTTCTGAGAATGGGAGCAGGCAGTCTGCACAGCTGCGCCATTGCACCTTCTTGTAAAGGCCTCCTTTTTTTTCGGAGCTGATCCTGAAGCACTCAATAGACGAAGCCGCTATACAGATGCGCTCCCTAGGCCGTAGGATGCAGGGTTTATGGTTTAGGGCTTAGGATTTATAGGCTTTAAGTAGGGCTTGGATATCAGGAAACGAGCCTGGCAGAATAGACGTCGGCTGGCAAGCTCACCTGGGTGATGCTCACGAGTCGCCAGGTTGATCCCGCAAACCCTAAAGGCTCCATGTACCCATATAGTAGGTACTTAGGCTAAGGCCTAAGTACCTACTATATGGGTACATGGAGCCTTTGGGAAAGCATTCAAAAGGAAACGCTTTCCGGGAACAAGCCTCGGGGATCCGCTCTCGGAGTGTACAAGTCGTCTTCTCCTCGATGCCTAGAAACGTAATGACGGTTGGTGTTGTCATTGCACTCGTAGTTATGCTTCCTGCTTCCCGCGGTTCTTGCATTCGTTGGTAACGTGGCAAGCTGCTAGACATGCTTCTGCTGATACAGGTGCAAAGCTTTTGACAATGCTAACCCTAAACCCTAGACCTCAAAACCTGTAAACCCCTAAACCCGCAGAACCGTGTCGGCTTGGGATTTAGAACCTTTTCGTCCTGTATTCTGTCGCCGACAGGCTCCAAACAACCCTATCACACAGGGCTCAAATGCATGTAACCATATCCAGAAACTTTTAGAACACCTAAACCCCGCCAAGTCCGACGGCAGAAGGGCCAAGGGGGTCACGCAAAGGCCCGAAGGAGCCGCCAAAGAGGGCGTCAGCCCTAAACCCGAATAGCTGTTTAAGCTCGCAGGGGAAGGGTAGAAGAACAACATCGATTTGGGGTATAGGGTGTACCTTAACCCTGAATATCATACCTCTTTAAGGACTTATATAAGGAAATCATATTAAGGATCCCGAAAAAGGAAGGTTTCATAGGGTCAAGGTAGGGTCTAACTATTTGTGGCGAAGACGAGGACGCGTCCCCGGGCCCCCCCCCCCCCCGTCGTCACACCCGCCATGCTGCGGGACACCCTCACTTGGAGGCCCAGGGGACGTCGTAAGTAAGGCTATAAATAGGTTATACCTGGATCCCCAAAGTAGGTAAAATAATGGCCCAAAACCTATAAAAGGCTATTATTCTACATACTTTTGGGGTCCAGGTAATTAGGACCTATAACCCTAATTACAACCTACTTACTAAGTCCCATGATCCTCTAAGCAAGCCCCAAACCCCAACCCAGCGCCAGGGTCTCCTCGTTGAGCGTTTTGATCATGGTCATCGCGTGCTGCTCCATAGGGCTGCAGGGTTTAGGGGTTTAGGGTTTAGGGTTTCGGGCAAAGACTTCGTCTTTACCTCGCTGATTTGCTCTGCAATCCCTAGGGATCAAAATAGCCCCAAAGCCTTATATAGTATGGTCTTTGGGCCCAAAAGCCTTAATATATGAGTCCTTGGATCCCTAGGGAATGTGCATCATGGTCGCGGCCAGCTTGTCGGCGAGGCTTGTTTGCACTATTCGTTCCCCTGCCCATCAGCGAGTGGAACGCCCAAAGGGTCCAAGTACCATTATAGTAGGTATTTTGGCCCCAAAAGTATATACTATACCATTACTTGGACCCTTTGGGACGACAATACCATAAGGCCTGTCGTCGTCGTCCTCGGCCTTCGTCGCCGTGTAGGACAACGACCGCCGTGCGACTGAGGCCGATCTGCTTCGTGCCATCGCAAAAACGGGGTGAGCAGGTTCATATTAGGGTTTAGGGTTTAGGGTTAAGAGTATCGTAGGCCTTCCAGAATGCAGTCCATATGCATCTTTCTCTTTTGCCATCAGGCTTCAAAAGGCCTGAAAGAATATGCCACGTGTTCGTTTTCACCCAGTCAACGAAGGACAGCCTTTGAATCTCCAAACGTTTTGTATCAGTCCTTAACCGTTTGCGCCGAACCAGAACAACAGGGATTAGATCAACAGGGCTTATATGTAAAGGGCCCAAAACCTTATTTATGTTCGTATTTGGCAAACTTTGTCTTTATTTGTTNAAAATTTGCTGCTTGTTCGTGGATATACTTAAATCAAGAAGCAGCCAATACCAGCAAGTTTTGCCAACCGATTCTTGGGTAAAGTTTGCTGCGATTGACTTGTTTGTGGCTACATATATCCTTAACCGTTTGCGCCGAACCAGAACAACAGGGATTAGATCAACAGGGCTTATATGTAAAGGGCCCAAAACCTTATTTATGTTCGTATTTGGCAAACTTTGTCTTTATTTNTCCTTAACCGTTTGCGCCGAACCAGAACAACAGGGATTAGATCAACAGGGCTTATATGTAAAGGGCCCAAAACCTTATTTATGTTCGTATTTGGCAAACTTTGTCTTTATTTGTTTTGCTTTGTCTTTTTTTGTCTTTATTTGTCTTTTTTTGTTTTTATTTGTCTTTATTTGTCTTTATTTGTTTTTGTTTGTCTTTTATTTGTAACTGCCTCCTGCTGTTCTACCTGGGACCTGGC
>BGNK01001778.1:901-33247 GCA_003297005.1 Symbiodinium sp. clade A Y106
TCGGTGATGCTAATGTAAGGTCTGCCATGGATAGTATAGTCAATGCACTTCATTTTCCTCACACGGAAAATTCATGAATAATCATGATCATCTTCCCTCATCCACAGATTCGGAGGGTTCCCTCTCAAGGCTTGAAGGAAAAGCTACCTTGTATACTCGGCAACTCCGTGTACTGACGCAATGTTTACTCCGAAAAAAACAAATTGACATCAAGACATAGGACTTGTGCCTGATTTCCTTGTGCCGCCGTGTCTAGATTTGCTGTCTCATTGCTGATATCAAACCTGTCCGTCGAAACACAGAGTTCGGGACGAGGCAAACATCAAGGAATCTCCANCCTTAAACCACGAATTTCCGAAGGTCGGGGGGGCAACTTGCCTTAAACCACGAATGTAACAGGGTTTATAAACCCTGGGCCATTCGTGGTTTAAGGCAAAACTTGCCTTAAACCACGAATGTAACAGGGTTTATAAACCCTGGGCGATTCGTGGCTTAAGGCAAAGCTTGCCTTAAACCACGAATTTGCGAAGGTCGGGGGGGCCAACTTGCCTTAAACCACGAATGTAGCAGGGTTTATAAACCCTGGGCCATTCGTGGTTTAAGGCAAAACTCGCCTTAAACCACGAATTTCCGAAGGTCGGGGGGGCAACTTGCCTTAAACCACGAATGTAACAGGGTTTATAAACCCTGGGCCATTCGTGGTTTAAGGCAAAACTTGCCTTAAACCACGAANCCTTAAACCACGAATTTCCGAAGGTCGGGGGGGCAACTTGCCTTAAACCACGAATGTAACAGGGTTTATAAACCCTGGGCCATTCGTGGTTTAAGGCAAAACTTGCCTTAAACCACGAAATTCCGAAGTTCGGGGGGGCCAACTTGCCTTAAACCACGAATGTATTAGGGTTTAAATTATATATGATAAAGGGGTTTAGGACTTAAGGGTTTAGGGTTTAGGGTTCGATATTTGGTGTTTATTAATTTATGTTTTAAGCTGAGGGCTTGGGGGTTTGGGGCTGTTCGGACAGATGTTGATGCCTTCTTTACCAAGGAAGGTCTGAGGTCTGCAACGCAGCAGTTTCGGTAGGTTAAACCCAGACATGTAGGTAGTTGTCAAAGTTAGGGTCCTTTTTTGAGTACCCTAAATATTACGTGCCGTACAATACTCGGGACCCAAAAAGGGACTATAATTTTGACAACCACCCATGGCGTGCGTAGATATCTTGAGGATTCGGGAATGTCGGAAACCATCCGCGAGACCCAGCATGGAGAAGAAAGATTTGGGTACCTTATCTTGGGGTCCTTATAATAAGGAGCCTACTATTCAGGGTACTAGATTAGGGGCCCCTATTTTCGGAAACTCCCATTTCGCGCCTGGAGCGGGGCTGTTGCTTTAGCTTGAACCACAAGGCCCCTTACAGGGGTTCAGGGGGAGGGGGCAGGGGCCTTAACACCGTGAAGAATGAACCGATAGGGGTCTAATAAGGTTTGTTTAAGGATGTATAGTCCCCTGCCCCCTCGCCCCTTACCTCCCCAAGAGTCCCTACGATTGGAGCTTGAGTGGCTCCGTTTTGGGGTCCGCCTGGCAAGAACCCCTGAGACGAGACCCCTTACATTTTGAGTCATATAAAGAGTTGCATATGCAGCCATGCAAGACTATACCCTTATAGCCTACCTACACCAGGCTGTACCACAAAATGCTATTCAAACAATGAAAATTTATAACTTACCCCGAAACCTGAAACCCGAAAGCGTGTGACTTCATAACGGTTCTCGCAGCATGCACAATCGGAACGGCCTCTGTAGGCACATCTTCGCGCCTCGGGAGTATATGCATGCATGAAAAAACCCACGACCCTAAAGCACCTTAGCATCCAAACCGTTAAGACCCAAATGACCCAACGTTTATAAACAGCATCGTGAGACTCGTGATGTCCCGCTCCTCAAATTTCCGGCTTGTCGAGGTGAAAGGGATTTTTCACGACAAGGGCTACATGGCAGAGAAGGAGGCGCCCTTGTTGGTCCTCAACTCCTCCCTAAACTGCTTTGAGGGGTTAGGGGTTTAGGGTTTAATGGTTTTTGGTTTAGGGCTTTAGGGGATTGGTACTCGCTCTTGTGGTCGCCGGGGACGGTGCTCACAAGTTAAGAGTTGACGGGCAGGCCGATTATAAGCTCTTGGTCGTGTCAGAGAGAGAGAGAGAGGGTGCGGGAAAGTAAGCGCGGGATAAGGAGCGAGAGAGAGAGAGACACAGAGATGGAGAGAGAAAGAGAGACAGAGATAGCGAGAGAAAGAGAGAGAAAGAGGGACAGGGACAGCCGGAGAGAGAGAGAGAGAGATTGAGACTGAGACTGAGCCTGAGAGCACGAAGGAGCACAGGAAGGGCAGGAGCGATGTAAAGATCAAAGTGCTGGGAGACAGCGAGAGACCTCAGCCTTCGTAGCTGAGTACATGAAAAGGTTAACCTTTGTTGGGCTAGGGTACTCAGCCACTAAGCAGCAGTGACGGCCAGGTTCTGACGGCTTCTGATAAAATCGCCATTCAGGGCCCTCTGCATGGGAGGGTTTCTGAAATTGACAACCATGAATCCTTTCTCATTGCCAAGCTTTCAGGGCTTAAATGGTACGGCCAGAGGATGCCACACCCTCCGTTTTGCAATCGTGTTAGATGCAATCCTACATTTCCAAAGTCCAGCCTGGCACTTGGTGCTATATAGTCTATACTTCCTATGTAGGTACTTTGGGGCCCCAAGTACAGTATGTAGCTACATGGAGCCCTCGGCCCGAAGTCCCTAAACCCGGAACCCTAAACCCTAAACCCTTAAACCCCTAACCCGAAACCCCTAAACCCTAAACCCCTAAACCCCTAAACCCCTAAACCCTAAACCCCTAAACCCCTAACGCGAAACATTTGGGCGCCAACCCCTGGAAATGTCTCCCGTTGCCTGCCCGAGGTCTTCGACACAGCTTTCCAACTACACCTGGTTGGTTGGCTCAAGGTCGGCTGCGAGTCGGTTCTGCTTGTCGGTTTTGCGTTTCCTCCACCAAGCGAACGAACAGAGAAGTGCATATATATATATAGGTAGATAGATGGATAGATAGATAGATAGATGAATGCATGCATGGCCTCTTAAGCTTGTATCCCCACATGTGATACTTGCTAGCACGTTTGCAACCCTTTCTTTGCTGGCCAGTTTTGCTTCTGCTCGCAAACATGCCTTACTGACATTGGAACAATGGAGTGATCAATTTCGATATGCAAGCCAGCATGGATTGAGGGCTTGTAGGGTCAAGGAGTACATAGGCGAATCTAGTCCCCAAGGACCTTGAACGCCAAGCAAGTGTTACACATTCACAAGTCTGTTTCGCAGGCCATGTTGAACGCGGATCACGCACGTGCCGGAGAGGGCAGCAATCATGGACTTCCCAACATAGAACATGAACCCCAAATGAAGGTGCTTGTTTTAGAGATAAATCCCCAAGTCACATCTCTCAAGCATATTCCCAAAGAGAGCGTAGGCAACATCAATCGCCCTTCCCATGCTGTAGCGTGATAGATCGTGTTTCTGTCCACTGTACATCCAATCTAGGCTTTAGGAATACTATGCACGCCTCTTCCGACCGTGCAGGTCAGGGCCACCTTCATCCTTGGTCATGTGCAGGCATGCCTGATCTTTTGTTGGTCTAGTAGTTGGGATTTGTTTGAGGGTCTCTGAAGCTTAGTGATAGTGCTTGTGGAGAGCAGAAGCAGTCGCAGAGGCAGTAGCAGCAGCAGGAAACGTCCCTGGTGTTGTGTCTGACGTTCTGGTGATGGTTGGTTCGGGGATCCGCACATCTGCTTGCGGTTTTGTTATTGTCGTTGCCATTGCTGTTGCTGGGTCGTGTTGGTTGTGGTGTTGTTGCTCGTGCTGGTGCTGGTGCTGCTAGCAGTGGCAGTGGCGATTGTGGTGGCGACTGGGGTGAAGAACAACAACGGCACCATCACAAGCTCATCCTGATCGTAGTCACCACAACAACCGCAATAGCACTGTCCACAATGTTTGAGGAACCCTTGGTCTTACAGCCAGACTGTGGCATGGAGTCAGGAAGGGATGCGACTGGGCCGGTAGAATCATGACAGGATAAGCTGCAACAGCCTGCAGGGGATGTGTTGTGGGTGTCGGGCAGCTTGTTTGGTGGGATTCGGAGCTGTAGATTGGTGTCTTCTCGGGATGTTCCCACGAACATAGACATAAGATCAACGCTCAGAGTATTTTGGATCGCGCTCGGATGTTGAGACAAAACGGCTGCAGGGCGATACTTACGCGCTGTCCTACTTCAAGAAGTACCTGGAGGAAGCACAGAAAGCAGAGTCCCATGTGGTTTATGGGATTTCGATTCAGTCTTTCTGGGGGTAATACGGATTCAGGTGGTTCCTATGGGATTTGTGAACGGGTGCCGTGAGTTTGGACACCCGCTGTTTCAAAGGTACCGTGGCAGTGAAAGTCTCAGTTCTGCACCCTGTAATCTCCTACTACGTCTTAGAGGGTTCTAAACCCAGGAGAGGGTTGTTAAAGACCCTCTTCTGCTGGTGATCTCTTAGTAAGCCTTAGTAAATCTTAGTCACACAAGACCTTGGTCTAATCATTGCGGGGCCTTGAGGATCCTCTTTCCTTCACATCTGCAGTCGCAGAGGAAGAGCACCATCCTCTTCTACTTCTTATATACCATAGAGACATAGAGAATACAGAAATTTTTGCATGGATGTAAGATGTTTGTATATGAACACATACATAGATGCATACTTGCGCGTGTGTATATATACTGGGTATGTATATATATATATATATATGAATACATACAACGTATGCACACACATACCTACCTACCGACCTTCCTACTTTCATACATACTTACATACATACACACATACATACATACATACATACATACACACACATACATACATACGTACATACATACATACATAATCATCACACATGCATATGTATGCACCTACATGCATGTGTGTATATATATATACATGCGTATATATATATATATATATATATATATATAGAGAGAGAGAGGGGTGCGTGGTGATAGTTGTATATGTTTCTGAATAGTTTATCTTGATTCACATGTCGGAACTGGGTGCAACTTCGTAAGCATGCGTGCTTGCGGCAGCTCCCACTCAGAGTGGAAGCACACAGTTATTTTGAATAGTTTTCGTCTAGAAGGACGAAGGCAGTCCTCGACAGCAGATCTACTCGCAAAGGAGCAGCAGTCAGCTTGGCCAACCCGGGTAGAAGCCAGTTGAAACCCTGAAGCCCAAGACCCTAAAAAGTTGAACCACCCTGATACAAGGGGTCTGAATATTGAGGCGTGGTATCCCTCATGCCCCGTTTATGGACGCCCCTATACCCAACAAAGCGAAGCGCTAAAGCCCTAGACCCGAAACGCTGAACGCTTGAACCCTACAGCATCAAATCTCAGACCCTCAGACCTTCAATCCTGAAGCTCGGACGCTAACAAACCCAACCCCTCAACTCAATCAAATCCTAAACATCCAAGGCCCGAAGCTAAAAAGCCCTTGAAGCCTTAGAGAACCCATACAGTAACCTCAAGCCCTGAACTTGGAGAGAAGCCTTACAGTATCCTTACCTGAAGGGGCAGGGGACATAGTAAGTTGGTTGTAAGTAGGGTTATAATTAGGGTAACTCAATTTAGGGCACTTATAACTTATAACTCTACTTATAACCTACTTACTAAGTCCCCTGCCCCTCCAAGTAGGGACTTGCGGGTTCGTGATTTTGTGGATTAAGGGTAAGGGCTTCAGTTGAGCGCTTCTTACAGTACCCTTAAGCAAGGAGAAGCATCTTTCCCCCACCCTAAACCCCAAAACCCCTAAACCCCCTAAACCCCCAAAACCCCTAAACCCTAAACCCTAAACCCCTAAACCCCTAAACCCCCAAAAGCCCAAAAGCCCAGGAGAAGCATCTTTCCCGCGAAGCGGGCACCATCGACTGGGTGCGACTCTGGGAGGTCCTCGCTCCGATGAGAGAATTCAGTCTAAGGCTTCGGGGTGATTAGGGCCTTAATAATCAGAATAGGGTTCCTTTAAAGGGCTCTTAGAAAGGGTCTATAACGGTTACTATAAGGGCTACTATGAGAGATTAGTATAGGGGACTTGATAATTAGAATGGGGTTTTGAGGCCCATTATGATTAGGGGTATAGGCCCCTAAACCCTAAACCCTGTAAGCCCTAAACCCTAAAGCCTATAGGGTATAGGGGTTTCGGGTTTAAGGGTTTAGGGCTTAGGGTGGAGGGTTTAGGGTTCAGGGAAAAGTGGTTTCGGGCTTAAGGCATTTAGGGTGGAGGGTTTAGGGTTACCACGGGTGCCCCTTCTCAAATCCCACAGACCAAACCCTAAACCCAAACAGCTTTCACCCGAATTTCGGGATTTCCGAAATTCGGTTGAGAGTCTGAGAGTAGACAATACAGTTCCGCACAACGTAGTGTACTTGGCCGTGCGGGGTCAGGCGAGACCTTCCATTTCTTTGCGATGCTTCGTGCACCGCACCCGAAACCCCAAACAATCCTGATCCCATCCCCCTGCCATTAAGCGCCCCCCCCCCCCNCCCCCCCCCCCCCAATCTACACTCGAAAAGTGTTGTTACTATTAGGATGTGTTCGTATCTCTACTGTTACATTGGGGAGGATCCTTTTCCTGCTCTGGCTCTGGCTCCTGCTCCAGCTCCCGCCGTTTGGCTCTCGCTCCGCCTGCTTTCCTGCGAGGCTCCTGCTCCTGCTCCTGCTCTTGCTCTCAGGTTAGACGTATGGGCCCTTAGTATGGGCCCTTAGCCCTTTCAAGGGGCCTAAAAGGGTACAAGTAGGGTATATATTAGGTATATAAGGATCCCAGGCTTAAGGGCCCATACTAGGAGCCCATGGGTTCATCCTAAGACTTGCTCTTGCTCCAGCGTTTGCTCTTGCTCCCACTTTTGCTCATGCTCTTGCTCCTGCTCCTGCTTCTGCTGTGGCTCTTGCTCTCACACCCCCCCAATTCACAATAGGTTTTACAAGGCGGTGACGATTTCAGGGGGATTCCCTTGAAAGTTTTTGTTAACTAACAGGGTGGTGCTTAATAGAAGGGGGAAGTGGTTAGGCAAATGTTCTTCGCCCAAACGTTTGGCCGTTGCCGGGCCCTACCAGAAGCAACTTCGAGAACCCTAAACCCGCCGCCCAACCCCCAAAACCTGAAATCCCAGCCTGATACCTTATCTTCGGGTTTAGAGTTTCGTGGGCTTCATGCTGGTCCACGCCGTGAACCTTGAACACTCTGTGTGCGCAGTACAACACTGGACTAGAAGTACCTTTGAGCGCCTGCCTCAGCACTGGATGCAACTTCAGAGCTTTATTGAGGCTTCTGGGGGTCCAGAATTGGAAAAAAGGCGGATTGATTGCTGTTGCTGGCCGAAGGGTCTGCAGATTCTGGGGATGGGATGTAGGATCTCCGGTGCCCAGCGCCATTGGGTGGAAGATTTAGGGTTTCGGGCATAGGGTTTCGAGACTAGGCAACTAGGGGTATAAGAGAGGCCATGAGGATTGAGCCAATATTCTTTGTTTGAAAATCGGGTGCTGGGCGAAGTTCGGGTGCTACCTGACGGTCTCCACCGCGACACTCGTACAACCTGATCGTTTTCAGTTCATCGCATCATCTCTGGTGCCATCGGTCCCTGTAAAAGCTGGAAGTCTCATTTGATATCTGTATTTCACTGTCTGTAGTACAAGAGTCCGACGAAACAGGTCCGCATGGTGCGATCCACCGCAGCCTATTATCGCCGGATACAGCAGCAGTTTCAGTGCACCATGCTGACCGGCTTACTCGCTCTTGCTACGCTATCGTGGCCCGTCATCTTGTGCCGTGTGGGCTTAGCTTCCCACCGCTGTGCTGCTGAGGCTACCGCGTGCTGTGGTGCGACAAGGATCTTTTTTTTAGCGGCAGGGCTCAAGGTGAATCCTGACAGTTTCTACCTGCGTCTATATTGTAATTATCTGCTTATCTATCTGCTCGACAACCGAGACTTACGAATGAAAATTCGCGTGTGCAACATCAGACTTGTATGGGGTATGGCAGGATGTTTGTTGTTGACAAGATATTTGGCTGTATCACAAGGCCCACAGCAGCAAAGGTGCAATGAGGATGGTCAAACACAGTTGGCAGTGCTATAGGAGTATAGTTATGGGCCTCGGGCTGGCAGCATTCCCTTCCTCCTTGCATCATGTTTACTAACATGCACGTCTTAGGAAGTAGCTGCGTGCTGCAGCAGCTACAAGACGTGAAATGCAGAATTCCTGCCGATCTCATCACCATCCCCAGCACCATTTCATGCTTGTGCTTACCCGGGACATCCCACACACTACTGCAGCCGAGCCTAGAACAGCAAGCATTTCAAGCAGCATGCAAAGCCTTTGCCTTTTCGATCCTGATGTGAAGAGCCCCGTTCTGAATTACGCAAGAGATCAGAGCTGGAGGGGTTCTTTATGCTGAGCATTGAAATGTGGATTAGAGTTGTCGGTGCTGCTTGCAGACCCTTCGCCAATGTTCGGCCAAACTGTGCCAGGACTGGCGAAAATACCGCACCAGGAAGGGACACATGCTGTTGGGACCTGAGCCTGCACGGTTGTGATGTTCCGACAGTGGCGACGTAGTGTCTTGACAGTCCTAGAGGAAATACTACTGATCTGTTGCTCTGCTCGAACACCAGAAAGTCATCAGGTAGGCTCGTTGCTATACTTATCTCTTCCTCTCTTCGAACATTGCATGGCCGTGCTGCATTGTATTGTGTTTGAGTTCCGCAACCACCCCGTTTTATACCGGCTGCAGCATCGGAAATAGCTGGTATTACAACACTTTTGCATGTTCGGTCATTCGGGTTCCCCTGGCCCTAAACACTAAGCCCTAAACGCGAAACCCTCCAAACCCTAAACTCTAAACCCTGACCATGCCCTAAACTCCCTACGCCCTGAACCATCTTGAATCCCACACTAAACCCTAAACCCTAAACAACAAAAACCCTAACCAGTAACAGTAAACTTACCTGAACCCATGAGACCTCCAGCGCACCCCCCAAGAGCCCCAGCCCCGGAAACCGCGAACCCACAACCCTAGTGTAGGGTTTAGGGTTTAGGGTTTAGGGTTAGGGGCCGTTGAAAGAGCTGGCGGTGAATCTCTGGCAGGAGCTCTCATGGTGCCGTAAATCCAGCCCAGGAACAGGGTTTGAGGACTTTGCTGTGCCCTAGACCCCACACCCTAAACTGTAAAATCTAAACTCTACACCCTAAGCTTTAAGCCGGAGGGGCAGTGGAGCATGAGGCTTAGGTGTTCGGGCTAGAGACCATCGGTGCAAGTCTATAGCAGGCTTACGCTTCCAGAAGTCCCGGTTTAGGGCAAAGATTCGGTTTGGGCTCTAGGCTCTAGGGTTTGGGTTTATGTAGGGTTTAGGTAGTATACCTGCTTACGAGGGTTTAGGGCAAAGTCTAGTGTTCAGGATTTCGGGTTTCGAGATCCGGTAGAGTGCCTTCTGGTGTTGTTTCGGAGTAGGGTACAGTATGGGGACAATCTTGGTCTACTCTGCACTGGGCGGTCCTTCAAAGGCAGGTACCTTCAGCTAGCATACCGGGCTTACCTGCAAGAGAGACGCTGTGGATCGTTGCCATTCATCCTCAACCCTAACCGATTCAGAGTCTCTGCTCAGCGGAACGATGGACACTGAGCCATTAGTTAATGTTCCATGTTGGTTCGCGGAACTGAGAGAACTGAAACCTGATCATATGTCAAGCATGTGGGGCTTCAGGGTCGGACTGTAGAGGATTCAGGGATGGATTTTGAGACGTTAAGGTTTGGTTTAGTTCCGGAGCTGACGATAGTAAAAGAGTTGTGCTCAGAACTAACTAACCGGTAGTTGCTTCATTTCTTTATGGAAGCTCTTGGTGTACTTTCCCTCGCTGCTGTGAGGTCGATGTTCGAGAAGCTCCAGGTGCAACCTCAGTCGGCACATTCCCTTAAACCCTAAACACCTAAACTCTAGACCCGCCGCCCAACACTAAAGCTAAGACCACAGAGCCATAGAGCCAAATAGGACCCCAAATTTTTGGGAACTCCCAAATGAAGCCCGAAGCCCTCACGACAATCTTGTGTGGAACAGCCAACAGCACCAAGCTTCAGACTCATGGCCGTTTCCTTAGTAGCTGAGTGGATACACTTTACACTTCTTGGGAAAATATCACCCACGATAAAACTGAAAGTGTATACTTTTGGGGGCTTATGAACTCAGCAACTAAGAAGCCTCAGACTCATGGCCGTTTCCACAGACATACGTGTTCTGGTCTTCACACCTGTACCTATGCAACCATTGTGGAAGGATCTTTGCCAATGTCGGATTGGATGGTCGCTCGACACAGCATGGTGGCCGTAACCCCACGGGCGTAAAAAGCTCGGCACCTGTTGACCTCTGCCCTGCGCCGCAGATTCGCGAGATGGAGAAGAGGTCTTCTGAACGCAGGCGGGAAGAGCTGGCCCACCTGGACGCCCGCGACTCAGTGGCTTCGGGCGTTCGGAGGATTTGGAAGCTCAGGCTGAAGGTCCGGGATGACTTGACCTGACAAAGGTGCTGTGCTTTCCTCTGCCGGCTGTCCGTAGCGAAGTTGCTGAAGCTTGTCTTGCTGGTAGTGCTGGTGCCGGTGCTGGTGCCGGTGCTGGTGCTGTGGGTGCAAGTGTGGATGCTGGATGCATGGTGCCGACTTCGGTTCTTTGTGGTGGGTGCTGATGTTATGCACGTGGACCTAGCAGCATAGCAAAGCCCACTCTGAACACATGCGTCGCCATCATCATCACCACCATAATCACACTCCTGCTCCTTTTGATCAGATGAAGGAACACGACGGAGATTAAGAAAAGCAGCATCGACGATTGAAGGGTGAGCTTCCTACGATTCGGCTCTAATGAGGATCCTGCCCACTAAACCCTAAACACTCAAACCCGAACTCTTAAGAGGATCTTACTACCCCGTCAACCCTGAACCCCTATGTGGCCCACGGCGCCCTGGCTTCATTCCGGTGGGCTCTCGGAACTCCGGTGCAGCTTAGGGTTTAGGGTTTCGGCCGGGGTACAAGATCTCAGCTTCTTCTTAAGTGAACGACCCCCTGGTTTCCAAGACATCAGGCCAACTGCCATCGCAACTACTGATGGCTGCCAGGCCGTGGTCGAGGGAGGGAGCAGAACGGTGGGTTTAGAGTTCTTGACTGTTGGGTTCCCTAAGGAAGTGTGTAAGTAGCTAAGGAAAGCACTTCGGCAGTGGATCGCTCGGAATCACCTATACCCGACCACGAAACTTACCCTAAAGATCAGCAAAACCCGGCTTATCATTTGAGGAATACTGCGTGGTTGCTGAGTGTATCCAAGAGCCGTAAGGCTTGATTAGGGTGTACCCTAGACACCCCAAACCCTAAACGCCTAGACCTTAAACCATAAGCCTAAAGCAGAGTTTGCGTGTTGGATTTCCCTAGAGAGTTCGAGCTTCTCCGCCCCGTTGGTGGTCGACAAGCTTTGCCAGACGCAAATATCCATTCAGTGGGTTTAGAGTCTAGGCTTTATGGTGTAGTAGGTTGGGGCTGTAGGGCTAGAAGTTCTCTAGAAGGGTTTGGAGCTGTTGGCTGCAGGGCTTGGGAGTAGCCGGACCAGGCTTCTACCACAACCGTACACCCTAAACCCCAAATCATAAGCAGTAAAATAGAACCTAAACCCTAAAACCCCCAAGCCCTGAACACGAAACCTTCTACCCGAAACAAGCCCCTGCCACTAGGTTTTGGAATTCAGACCTTGACATTTCGGGTGCACGGGCACGGGGTAGAGATCAGGGAGTGGGGACAACTGGATTCAGGAATGAGAACTTTCAGTTCGAGGGCGAATTACGAAGCTTCATGGCTCAGTAGGTGTTTTTTCGGCTTTATAGACCAGGGAAATTGGTCATCACATGCAAGAAGACCTTCTTGAGCTTGCAAGTGGCATCTTCCGATGTCTCGGGTTTGTGATCAGCGGCTTCCGACTGCAGATAGATTTTTTCTGAGGGGGCCTCGGATCCATCGCTCACATTCCAGGTTTGCGGTTTCAGATTGAGGGCAGTTCCTGCTGCATTCCTGCAGAGTCTTCCGAGGGGAGTACCAGACAGCATGTGACAAAGATTGCCTTGGGCGGTGCATTGACCGATTGTCACGGCTGTATCGAGCACACTACTACTTGGAGGGTCAGGGACTTAGTAAGTTAGGTTATAAGTACCTTACTTGGGGTTATAAGTATAGTTACCTTAATTATAACCCTAGTTACTAAGTCCCACGATCCTTGAAGTACTAAAGTTACTAAATCAATCCTTCTTTGTTCCTCAGCCTAAACCGTCAGGATTC
This sequence comes from Symbiodinium sp. clade A Y106, assembly GCA_003297005.1. Classification (NCBI taxonomy): domain Eukaryota; class Dinophyceae; order Suessiales; family Symbiodiniaceae; genus Symbiodinium; species Symbiodinium sp. clade A. Next base: position 13,341 of record BGNK01001778.1, read on the forward strand.
GTGGTTACTTGCAGCTGCCTCTGCTGTAAGCATGCGCCTTCGATATGCCACTGTGTCGGTACTTCCACAGGCTGCTTTGACTGACATCATACGGGAGTTTCCGAAAATAGGGGACCCTACCCCAATGAATACATGATAAAGAAAATATCTTTCGAAGAAAAATATATAATGAGATCGTTGTTATGGTTTTAGAAGATATTGATGAGATATTGTCTCGTATCTATATAGTAATAAATTTTGAAGATTAAGCATATGAATTAGATTAAGAATATTCTGAAATGGTTCTTTAATAAATATTTTTCATGTTACGAACGATAATATAATAACAAAATTAAATATTCTATTACTCAATTTATTTAGAAATATATTTATATAATATAGTAATATATTTAGATATGATGATATAATGCTATAAATAATTTTGTATGGATATATGTATGGATAATGATAAACGAGTGGGTGAGTCCTTTAAAGCTTTCTAGAGGAGTGTGTGTAGTGGTAGGTATTGGTGCGTATTTTATATCTATTCTCGATGGGTAGAGAACTCTGTGATGCGCGTAAACTTGGATGGAAATTTCGCTGGTTTTGGCTTTGCTTGTTCTCCCCCCCCCTCCTATTGTGACCATTTTAGAAAAACCGTAATTCTCTACGTAAGTACGAAGGTGTAGCGCGTTTACGTTGGAGAGAGGAGATAGAGATAGAGGGAGAAAAAAAGAGAAGAGATAAGAGAGGGCAGGGAAAAGAATAGAGAGAAACTATGAAAGAGAGTCTAGATAATTTTTCGTTTTTATTATGATTAGGGGAGGGGGTTTGGGTCAAAAATCGGCGTTGTTCTGACGAATTTAGTAATATAGGGAATTTTCTTTTTCTCCCTATTTTCGGAGTCCTTTTAATTCTTATATTAAAATTTAAGGTCTCGGATAGGTCGTAAAAATAGTATTTAAATGATATGTTTCGTGCTACGCATCTACGTCAAAATATATAGATAGCTTGTAAAGATTAAGGCAAACGGTGCGCACAGATATCGATCATATTTATCCGAATATAAGGATCGAGGGAGTATTGTTCAAGCTTGTTATAGTATATAGATAATTCGTTATAGAAGATTATTGAAAATTTCAGAATCAGCAAAAATATTATTATTTATACCTATGATTTTGAAGGTATTTGATAAAGAGATATGATGCCTGGATGGAGATGCCTAAATTTGATTTTGTATATTTCGGGTCAGGATGAGTCGTAAATTCTAAGAGAAATGGTACGTCTCCTAAATCCTCGGCTCCTTCGGTGCTTTCGGCTCTTCAGACTAGGATGTATTATGGAAACCAGTACAGACGCGATCTCGCGATATATCGGGCCCGGCGCGTTCGTGTCAGCCTCGGAGCTAATGTGCTAGAAAAATCCATATAGCGGCACGTCGCTCTTCGCGAACGCTGCGTGTCGGTCTTCGCACGTCCACCATTTAAATGTCCATGATATTTTGCAAAATTCAGCGCAAACGGTATGTCGCACGAAAAACATATCAGCCCCACCGACGCCTTCGCCGCTTCGAGTGCAGGATATGCTGTAAACACCAGTGCAAACGGCATGTCGGTCTTCGTGCGTTGATATCAATATCGTTTATATCTAACGTCCAGGATATATTGTAAAATTCAGAATAAATGATATATCGGCTTTCGCACGTCCGCCATCACGCGTCTATGATGAGATATAAAATCCAGAACAAACGATATGTCGTTCCAAAAAAAATATCGGCCGCACCGACGTTTTTGGCACTTCGAGTGCAGGATGGGCTATAAACACCAATATAAACGACATATATGTATTTTTTACAATGCCAGTCACGAGCAATATCAAGAGCATCGACCAGCGCAGTATCTAATACTGTAAAAACCAATTCAAACGATATGTCGACCTTGGTACGTCTACCATCAAACGTCCAAGATACGCTGTAAAAGTCTCCAAACGGTATATCGCACGAAAAAATTATTGACCTCACTGACGTTTTCGCCATTTCGAATACAGGATATACTATAAAAACACTAGAAAAATCGTATCCAGATTGTGCCGCGAGACCTGAGATTGACGACATGGGAAGAAAGATGGAAGGAGGGATATTGAATCTATATCTTATATTATAATAACGATGTTGGATACGAAACTCCCGTATCCGAGACAGGGTATCCTAGATTTCATATTTAGATAGTCCTCTATTCAGAATAATAAATGATATCCGTCAAAATTAGGATTCCCTGGATTTCTTTATTAGAGATATATCGTGCGCCTCTGATATCGTCCAGGATTCAATATAGACGAAGAATCCGGGGCGATCATAAATCTTCTATTAGAAGATAACGATATTCAGATCTTTGATCCTCCCCCGCCTCCATCTCCCTTTTTGGCCAATATAGTCCGCCGCCCTGTGCAGCAAATACTACACAACTTCGGGCGAATTCCGAAATTCTCGCCGATTTGCTGCACAACCCTCCTGGGCTCATAAAAAGCGGGAAATAAGAAATCAAGCCCCTGGAATTCTTATTTCCTGGCTTTTGGACGGGAACAAAATATAAGAAATACGAAATCTAGCCCCTATATTTCTTATTTCCTGGGTTTTGGACCGACCAAAAGCCAACGAAATAAGAAATCTAATTCCTATATTTCTTACTTCCTGGGTTTTGGTCTGACCAAAAACCAATAAAATAAGAAATCCAATTCCTATATTTCTTATTTCCTATATTTTTGATCCGGCCAAAAAATCCAAGAAATAAAAAATTCAGCCTCCTAGATTTCTTATTTCTTATATTCTTGATCGAAATCCATATCAAATTTTTAATAATCCAGCTATTGTCTTCGGGGGAATACCGAAACTCTCGTCGATTTGCTGTAGGAATCCTAAACCTGTCAAAGCGACCGGATATCAAATCTTTATTTTTGCTGCCTGCCTTCGGGCGATTTCCGAAATTCTCGCCGATTTGTTGCAGGAATCCTAATATCAAATCTTCCCTTTTGTTGCTTACCTTCGGGCGAGCTTCGAAACTCTCGCCGATTTGCTGCAGGAATCCTAAATCCGTCCATTGGGATTTCCGCTAAGTTTAATGCTCTAAGTATTATACTCATTCCCGTCTCCTTTTCGTTCTGAAATTTTAAATCCCGAAGGTTTAAGCCCAAATTTCTATAATATATTTAGGGGCGCTTCTGGTCTTGGGGCAGCATTTAAGAAAGTGGGTTTCGGGGGTAGAGGTTCCTGAATTTCTGATTTCCTTTTGCTTGGTTATGGCAAATTCTAGTATCTTTTCGCCCAAATGCAGGGGCTGGATTTCTTATTCAATGATTTCTTATTCAGTATTTGCGCTATAGATATATATATATATATATATAATTAAGGGGAGAGAGGAAGAGAGAGAGAGAGAGAGATACAAATTGTAGTTTGATATATCACGACATAGATTGAATTGGTTTCGATTTTTTTGCTTATTATATATGCTTGGGCTGCTTGCATGCGCAAGAAATATGCTGCAGTGTATTGATTTAGTTTCGTCTGTTAGAAGATAAAGCAGATCTATAGATAGATATTGAGACATATATTATGGATGCATCTCATGGAAGAGCTCTTATTAATAATTATGATTTGAAATTTCGTGCAGCCTGAAGTCGCGTGCAGTAGCTGGTGTCTGGGCTCCATGTTCGCTGCTAGCAAGGGGTCGAATCTTGATTCAATTCTCGGCCGATTGGTTCGCTGCGGCCGCACACGTATTCTCCTGAGCATCGAGACTTACAGCGCCCAGGGAACTTGTCGATCATATCATGATAGCTCTTGCAGAATACAGTCATTTTTTTCTGAGGAAGTTTCATCTCCCTGTGTGCTCCAAGAATAACGAGAATAAAGAAAAGCCAATACATTTAGATCTCGCAATTCATCCTCGCTCAGAATACTCAAAGATTCATGAACACATATGCGCGGACCGGATTCTGGACGACCTCTCATGAATAATAATTGGCGATTCTTATCTTTTGTATTCCACGAGAATGGAATGAGTATATTATATAGAGGTCCCTATAGATATATATTTATAAATATATCTAAAGGACCGGAAGTCGTACTAGCTATCCATAATGGGAATGAGACTAAGAACGTACGCAGAATATCTTCGATATCTTTCTCCGCGCCGATGAGTCGAACAGGCAAGAAAATATCATAGCTATGATTCAAGTCAAGCATGTAGGATATCGATATCCCTGGAAGATCGAGTATCGTATTATTTTTGCTTAGTCGTGAAGGTTAGAAGTCACCTCGATAATTTCCGAGCTGGAGACGGCACCTGATTTATTCTCTGCTGCCTCCTCTATCTCTATCATCCTGCCTGGCGGGTGCTCGTGAATGTTTGCTTCGGTTAAGCATCAACACTCTGGAGGCTTGATAATATGAATTGATATACGTAAGTTTGCATATTGATTGCATGCCCAGTATCCGCTGGAAGAAATCTAAATGATGATGACGGACTGTTTTTACAATCGTGGGTGGATCCTGGTAGGCGCTGGTATATTGACCTGGTATATCTCGGTGCTGCCTCAGCGGTGCTTTTAGGTGTGCGAGAAGTTATACGAAGCTAAGATGATGAATGGGAAAAGGACTACTGACTAGGATCTATTGTATGTTGTGTTTGTGGTAGCAGTGGCGGAGTTACAGATTGGAGTCTTGGAGAATTCAAAGAATAGGGAAGGATGATTAGGAGGCATAGGTTTAGATTTAATTAGTCCTTGCTACTATCATTGCCTGGGTATATTGAAGTAGTCTATGGGGTGAGAAGAGAAGGAAACCTTGTCCCTTCAAGCGCCTGGTAATCTAGAAACGTAAGATCTATAAGCAATCTATGCATTTGACTAGACGCGATTTTCTGAGATTACGTGAGCATTCCCTTCTCGTCGTAGAATAGGGCGTATACAAACAGAATATATGATATTATACCGATAGTGTCAATATCGTGATTCAGCCGAAAAAGCCTATCGAGATAGTACGATGGCAGAGTCTTCTTTAATAAGCGACGATCGAATTAAGAGCGTGCTTATTCGCCGACTAAATTTCATTGAATATTATTATATGCATATCGTAATAATTGGCTATTTCAGGGTTCGAGTGCCTTTCTATATTAGATTTCTTCTATAGCTTCTATATCATAAAAGACGACGTTCAAATTTTTATAGTACTAATTCTATTTAATTCTAAATCAATCTAGAATTTAATTCAAGAATAAGCGATTTTTTAATTATTATAATTTGAAATTATTCATAAGAGATAAATTAATTCTTATCTTTATCAAATCGAATAGATATCAATCTTCCCCTCCTATCCTCCCTACCACCTGCNTTTAAAGAGGCTTATATAATATATATATCAAATTTTCTAAATGCAATATCTTGTAATTTTAATTTCATTAATAATGATAAGAATATGTGTGTATATATATATAAAGATGATTGAAATGTAAATATTGAGATATATGAAAGAATTTCACTTATAAATGTGGTCGGTAAAACCCAAAACGAGTGGATAGGTATCTAAGCCATCAGCTCAGATTTATGGCTTAGGGTTGAAGATGGCTTTCGTGGAATCGCACAACCGCTGGAGATCTTCCCGTTCTGTGCCATGGCGGCATTCAACCACCGGACATGATTCAAGGCAGCATCATTCGCAGCCAGGTCTTCGGGGTCCCCAGCGGATTTCTTCTAATTGTCTCGCGCAAAGCAACTGCACATGGAACGATAGAGGGCTTTCCCCACTCCATCGATGGGCATCTCTTCCACCACGGGAAGCTCGCTCACCGGCGCCTCTAACTTGCTAGATACCGCCTTCCAGACATCGCCTGGGGTCGGACGGTAGCTCGCAAACCCAAACTCCGACGAGTCCTTAGCGTCAGGGAAGGAAGCCAAGAAAAAGGCAAGCACAACCCTTATCCTAAAACCCTAAACCCTAAAGCCCTGAAGCCTAACCCCCCAACACTGAACCCCACAAGGGATGCTATCTCGGATGACACGAGGCAGGAGCCACGGCCCAGCTGAAGAGCACTGCTCGATCCGAACGGCGCAGAAAGAGAAGAGCGGGCTGCACCATACCATTGGGGTAGTTCTTCTTCTCGCCTGAGTTTTTGTTTAGGGTTGTTGGTTAAGGTTTAGTGTTTGGGGCAGTTTGGGGTTTAATTAGGCTTGCTCTCGCCTGAAGAGCGTAAGGTTTTTAAGTGTTAAGGCTTAGGGTTGTTGCTGCTGAACTCCCTGGCCCAAAGAAGGTTGACCTTTCAAATTATGGTAGGACTATACAACCCCTAAATATGGTAGGATCCAAACCCAAAAAGTTAAAGCTACTAACTCAGCTGCTAAGTCGCTAATGACCAGGTTGATGATCTTCTCATCGGCGAGATGCTTCACCAGAGACACGTCCGGCGAACCGATGATGTCGTAGGAAATTCCCCACTCCTCTTTTGCCGAGTCAGCTTCGGATTGAGGCTGGGAGACCAGTCCATAAATGGCGAAACCCTTGGCGGCCATGTCGGGTTTCAGCTTGTCCAGATCCTCTGTCTGTTTCTTAGTAGGGAACGGGGGAGTGAGTTAGCTATAGGGACTACTATAAGGGGCCTCAAGGGACTATCATAGGGATCCATTCCCCTTCCCTCCTAAGAACCAGACAGTCCTGCACGTAAAACTTGCAGAAGGGTCACCACTTCCCCCGATACCAAACCAGGCACAAGTACCTGGACTGCTGTTTGCAAGCAGCGGAGCCTTGAAGGAGAGGGATCTCTCCATACTAGAGCGAAGATGAAATACACCAAATCCCAAAGTACCCTAAGCCCTAAACTCTAAGTGCCCTAAACCCTGAATACCTATCATAAACCATTAACCCGAAATTCCCCAAACCGTAAACACCCTCAACCCTAAATGCCCTAAATTAAAAAACCCGATGTTTCTAAAATACCACGCTTGCCACCGGGCTTCTCACTAGCTTTCAGGGTCTCTTCGAACCATTGAGGGGATCCTTTGGCCATGGCTACGCATAGAGAACTTGAGCCGAAGAGCTGACGAGCCGTTGCCATAATTAGGATTTGTGGAATTTCTACCATAATGAGGGTTTGTAAAATTCTGCCATAATAAGGGTCTGTATAGTCCAAGACATCTCATCGGCTGCTGTTTTGGGCTTGGGGCGCTCCGGAATTAGGGTTTAGGGTTCAGTGGGGTTCTCCCATTAAGGTCCCTAAAGCATTCACTACCTTCTCCTTTTATGATCTTATCTTTTACTTGTTGCATCCAATCCAAGCGAACGGAACTTCATGTCTATTATCTTGGGCTAACGGCTGGTTCGTGTGTTTGACTTTATGAGATTAGTTCCTGGCTCATTGACGGTCTCTTGCTGTGATCTAGGTCTAACAGTTACATCTGATTCCTGGGTGTCTTTGGTATGTGATTTAGTTTATGATATCGTGAAACAATTAAACGTAAGGGATCAGAGTAAACGCACGGTGCAAATGTGAAGGAAATGCAGCACATCTGTTTTTTGGCAACTAGTTGCGACCTGTATCTTTTTAAAGCATAGCAAACCCCCGGACAGGGCGGTTGTGACTTCCTGGTCCTACTGGCAATTATCTCCTATTGAAATCATGAAAACCTAAATATTTTATTTGTTGGTCATAATCCCATTAAAGTAGAGCATAATGGGCTCCAAAACCCTATTCTAATTAATTGACTAATTATTATAAGGCCCCTACACTGTAGTACCCTTACGGATGCCATCTTTTAGCCGCATCTGGTGCGTCATCGATCTTCTGCCTCTTGTTGGGCCACCCGGCCGTGGAGAGTCGATACAAGTAGTGACCTTGTAGTTTAAGGCTAAAGTGCAGGGTGAGAGGTTTAGGCTGTAAAGGTGAGAGTGTAAAAGTTTAGATTACGGTTCAGGTGGGTTTAGCGTTTTGCGGTTCTGAATGACCTCAGGTAGGTATGTAGTACAGGAAGGACACCATGATATCTGTCAGGATACGGAATGTAGTATGGTCGTGACCATGGTGTTCAGGCTTGGGGCTTGTCGTGCGTAAATATCACCAACCAAACCTGGAGCAGTAGTGGTGAGATGTAGACTTGTTTGAGGCTGCGTGCTCATTGTATGTGTAAGGGTTTCTGATTGGGGTTTGAGGTTCGAAACAACCATCTCTCACCTCCTACTGAAGCCTCGCGGGAATGGAGGTTTGAGGATGAAGATTGAAGCCTGAAGATTTAGACAAGCGAGGACAGCAACCAATATGTCCAGGACCACGAATCGTGTGTTTGTCTCAGTGCTTGCTGTCTTGAAAGGGAACGTTCTGAGACTAAGCCGGCTCTGAGGCAATTCGATTGGGACAAAGTTCGCTGGAGACTGATGCCAGAAGTTTCAACGGCAGGTTGCGAATTCGAGGAAGAACAGGAAGCCAAGAAGAAGAATGGGAGGAACAAGAAGAAGTAGCAGTAGCTAGGATATCAATAAACAAAGCTAACAGGAGAAATCATAACAACGACATAGGTCATCCACAACACCGCGTGGCGCGATCATTGTGGATGCCGGACACAATCAGTATATGATGACAACGAAACAACAAGCATTTCAACCACGGCCCTAGCAGCGATCGCAATACCAACAGCAAGAACGAAAACAATCAAGAACCCCAACCCCTGCACCCTAGAAACGGAAACGGTAAAATCGTAACACTCCGAAACCCAAAGACGCTGCTTCCTACAGCTTCCAATGACATTGGCGGTTCTACAGAACCTGAACCCTCAATCCTAAAACTGTTATTGCGTCCAGCTTGAATCCGAAACCCTAAACCCCGAACATAACTGACAAACCCGAACCCAAACATCCTAAGTTCTCAGACCAATAGCAGAACAGCATATGTCCTACATCCGATAAACCCATAGCTTCAAGCCTTAACCTCAAACCTTACACCATTGTAATTCCTTGTCGGGTTATTTGGTGTTTTTCCTTGTCGGGTTACTTAGTGTTGTGTTCAGAGCGAATTTTGGGCATAAATATGGCTAACCAACAGGAACTACAATCACCTAACATCCCGCCCGCCCAACACCCAAACCTTGAACCCATAACCCCAGCCTTCAACCCACAACTGCGCAACGTTCAGCTGAGAGGCCGATCAGGGGCTCGGGCCGTTGCGGCAGCCGCTTCTTGTAGGCCTCATGGCGCTTGGTGTCTTTGGCTTTTGCCGCTGCACTGTGCGTCATGTCTTCTTTCAAGGTTTGTTACGATTGACGGGTTTACGGGCGTAGGGCTTGCGCATTGAAGGGTTTTCAACTTGGGAGCTTCAGGATGTTAGTTTCGAAGTGAGGGCTCAAGAGGCCGAAAGTTCACGGCTTGTAATCCAACTTATGCGGGTGCTCCTCAAGCCTGTCAACTGTCCTTTCATGAGGAGGACCAGTTCAATAGAACAGAGACAGTGGAACGATTCCCCATACGCTTCAGTACACAATTCGCTCCTACCTCCCACGAACTAAGCTGGACCACACACATGCAGAACTTGGCCCGACGCAGCAAGATTCCAGCTTTGCGTCTTGGGTGAAAACTTCAAGAACCCGAAGTAGTCGGTGGGGCGTATCACTGCACGCGCTTTTGCCACACTGCATTCGAAGCCAAAAGCACCAAAGCAAATGACTCATGCAAATAAATGCATGAATCATGAATACCCTTTCAACTTACAAAATTTGGAGGAGCAGAACGCAATCGCAATCCCGCACATCGTTCAGTATCCCAACCCTATGATCTTCAAGAGCAAGGTGCGCGTGTTGAAGGAATGTAGGGGAACAGAGCGGTCTTGTGGTTGCTGACCGATCCAGCACAGGATGCGAAAATGAGGAAGGCATGATGGCTTCCCTCTCAGTTGGTCGCATTCGTAGCAGAAGCGGCAACCAGCGCACCGGCAAGAGAAAATCTCATCCAGCTGCGTGCGAGAACATTCCAACTCATGACGAGTCAGGCCCTTCACCCCAAACCCCAGAATCTCAAATTGTATCCCAAACACCAAACCCCACAGACCCCTTGAAGGGGTTTCCGGCTCCCCCTGACCGTCTCTGCATGGCGCCCGAGCAGCCTGTCGAAGTCGAACCCGAAACTCGTAGGTCCCCTTTAAGAGCCATGCAAGGTTCCGTTAAGGGGCATAAGGGTTACTGTCAGGTCAGGGTTTAGGGTTTAGGGGGCTTAAAGGGTTGTGAACCCATAACAAGGGTTACGAAGAAGGCTACCAGCTACCATACCGGTTTTTTGAGCCTTGAGGCAAGGAATATCATTCCTGAGTACAGTAGTACTACTTGGTGCGGGGCTTGAATGATTAGAAACATTGCTCGGGGCTGAAGCTTCCTGCAACTGCTCCTTAGCTATCGAGAACCGAATAGAAGACTTCCAGATGCTGTGCTTCAAAAGCTAAGGTGGCGCCTGATGAATACGAAGTTTGGTCAGAAAAAGCCACCAAGACCCGGCAGTACGATTTGTCCGGCCGACATTGGTCAGTACGAGCCAGCAAGACTCGGCACTACGAGTTGTTACGACCGACATTCGGCCAATTAAGACCAGACACTCGCCAGCATCCGAATCGGGTGAACTTTCTGAGCAGACCTAACCAGAAACCCTGATCCAAAGTGATAAGCAATCAATATGCCATCAAATGATTCATACCTTGTACCTCTTACGAACCCTAAACCTCCAAAACCTAAACTTGCTGTCCGGCAACACCAAGCCAGCCAAGCCATACTCCAAAATATTCCAGACTGGCACGAGTGGCAGAAAATACAACAACCCTTTGTCTGCAGCCTAAATAAAGCCCTAAAGAGCTGAACATCTTGAACCCTGAACCCCCAAACCTAAAAACGCCTTCTAGCTCTACACCCCAACCCCTAATTACACCCCTAAACTCTAAACGCTTAAGACCTAAACCCCTAACCCGTAAACCCCAAAAGTTGACGGGAACCTCCTTCTCCTCGGCCGACTTACCTTCCGGCTCCTGATCGTTGCGCGAGCGTATGACAGCGTCTTCTGGCTAGGGCTTAGTCAGGTTGTTTTTTAATGTTAGGGTTTAGGGTTTAGGGTTTAGGGTGAGGGTAGCTTGTGCTTAATGTCATTTGCGTTCTTCTTTAAATACTTCGATCAGCGAGCTTCTTGGCTAAATGCTTTACACCCTGTACTTTCTTGCGTTCTTTATCGTCTAGTGTTTATGGCTACTGTATGCTTGCCTTCTCCTGCAGACTTTTCTGCAGAGTCTTGTGGCTGTGCCTTGTTTTGTTCTTGCATTCCGGCCCTAAAACTTAAACATACCAAAGCCCGAAACCTGAAACCCAAAACCTCTATCCCGACCCTAACCCCCCTACACGGCGCAGGAAACCCTAATAGGGCCCCCCAAAAGCACATAAGCAAAAATAGGGATAGGGATATCCCATATAAACCCCCTTAAAAGGAAGCCCAATAAGGTAGGGATCTTCCCATACAATGCTTGTGCTTTATGTGCTTTTTGGGTCCCTAACCTAGTCTCTTCCAACGGTGGGGATTCAGACATCGGAGATAAGGGCTTGGGGAGAACAGGGCCTCGATACTATGCTTGTTGTAGGGCATTCAGGGAACAAAGGTGCCTGACAAGTTTGGAGGATATACTTATACGGTACAAACATGCCAAAGAATCTCAAGAAATACTGCTAGTAAGTATTCAGGCCCCTACAGTAAGTTTTGTTGGTTGGTGCGGAGGGCTTGGGTCGGAGAACTCATGGCTTCGGGCTTGTGGTTTGCTCTCTGGGGTCCTTCTTGGAGCCTTATTTGCGTTCGCATGAAGGGCTCAGCATTTGAACAATTTGTGTTTTATCGCTTTTTCATGGATCAGGGTTTGCCTGTAGCCGAAAAGACCGACCTTTTTAAGGAACTATATACAGAAACCATAATAAGGAACCCTAAAAAGGTAGGTCTTTTCGGCTACAGGTGGGGCTTGGGTTTTCGGACTCGGGTGCGGAGGTTAGGATGTCAGTGATTCTGGGCTTTTAAGTAACCAGGGAGAAAAAAGTATAAACTTTTTTTTCATAATGGCTCCTTTAAGCAAAAAGTATTAAAGTATGGTACTCCAAAGCTCAGGTGATTAGGCTTCCGGGCCCGCCCGTACAACCCCGACACTCTTGGGCTTCGGGCCCAGGATCTATAGGGTCATGGTGTTGGGTTTATAGAAAATGTATGGGGTTTGGGTCCAGGGCTTGGAGCGAAAGTTTTGAACGCAAGTTTTGAGCGAAAGTTTTGTTTTTGACTTTTGATTTCGCATTCTGGCTGGGCTGGACTGGGATTGGTGGGCTGGGCCGGGCGGGCTGGGTGGGCTGTCTGGGCCGGGGGGCCTAGGGCGGGGTTGGGGGGCTGGCTGGCTAGAGTTGGGGTTGGGGGTGGGGGGGGGGGGCTGTGGGCTGTGGGGCTTGAATGGGGCTGGGATCTCTTCCCACACATTTAATGAACATTCGAAACTAATGAAAATTGTTGGGGCTTGGGGTGGGCGCTGGGGCCCGTGCAAGGCGGCTTGGGGGTGCTGGGAGGGGGTGTGGTTGGCTTGGAATTGGGCTGGAATCTCTTCCCACACATGAAAGGAAATTCGAAACTAATGAAAATGCAATTCAAAGCGAAATGCACACAATTTCTATTTATCCTGCTCTTGAGGGTTTAGGGGTTTAGGGTTTAGGGTTTGGATTGGGGATGATTCGGGTTCAGGGCTTAACCACAAGCAGAGACGCGCATTCAAACGTTTCACTCTGGCGTTGGTTGCAAAGCTCCCCGAAATCGAGAAAACCCTAAACCCCAAAACCTTAAACCTAAACTCGAGCACCGAAACCCTAAAGCCCCATAAAGCCTAAGCCCCAAACTCAAAAACCTAAACCCTAAAGCCCGAGAGCCCAAAGCCCTAGAGCCCAAACTCAAAAACCAGAAAAACCCTAAACCCTAAAGCCCTAGAGCCTAAAGCCCTAGAGCCCAAACTCAAAAAGCCAGAAAAAAAACCTAAACCCTAAAGCCCTAGCGCCCAAACTCAAAAACCAGAAAAAAAACCCTAAACCCTAAAGCCCTAGAGCCCAAACTCAACAAGCCAGAAAAAAAAAACTAAACCCTAAAGCCCTAGAGCCTAAAGCCCTAGAGCCCAAACTCAACAAGCCAGAAAAAAAAACTAAACCCTAAAGTCCTAGAGCCTAAAGCCCTAGAGCCCAAACTCAAAAACCAACCTTAAACCCTAAAGCCCGAGAGCCCAAACTCAAAAAGCCTAGCACCCAAAAGCCTGAAATCCCCGAAATCCCCGCTCCGGTTTCAGCGCCGGAGGCTTCTTGAGAGGCCAGGTTTCGGAGGCCAGAGCCTTGGCTTTTTGGAGGGTTTTGTTCGGTGTGTTAGGTGTTTTAAGGGTTTTAGGGGTTTTAGGGTTCGAGTTAGGAGATCAATTTTAAGGTTTTGGGTCTTCGGGTCAAGGGTTTTAGGGCTTAGGTGTCCAAGGTATCAGGCTTGAGGGTTGAGGCTTAAGGGCTTAGGGTGGTTTAGGGTCGTGACAAGTTCTTGGTTTTAGGGTTGCTTTAAGCCCGATCATTGCAACAATAGGTGCGTGGGCACTCAGTCTGACGCTGAGGTGCTTGCCAAGGCCGCAGTGCTTTTAGCACTGCCCACAGGCTTTCCATGGTGTCGATTCGGTTTAGGGTTTAGGGTGTCGGTCCACCTCGCACACCGTTTCTGACAGCACCACTCTGAGCGCTTGCACTTCTTTGACAGCCTCTGAAAGGATGGCTTCGTGCGTCTGTGCCTTCCTTGCAAGCTCTGCTTGGGTGGCTTCCGTCTGCATCTTGGTTGCAGGCTCTAGCAGAGTCCTCCTGGAAGGGGCTTAGGGCTTGTGTTTTCCAGCAAGGTTCAGCCACTGTTCTGTTGGCAAGTAGCCTCCCAGGATCCGCATGGCCAAGGTGACAGAAGCCTCCTTGCAGGAGTCTGCATCACCATATCCTTTTCCGGCACCGACAACTTGCTGCCAGGCTGAACCATTTTGTCGAAGGTTTCGTTGTCGGTACATAAAAGATGATATGGGCCGACTTCTCAATCTGAGCAGCACCTCCTCCCAGGTTTCGGGGTTTCAGGGCTGCATGTTATACCCGGGACCCTAAACCCCTCTCCGTGTGAAGGCATTGGGCTTTTGAGAGTTTGAGATTAGGCTTCTCGCTGCTCGCTTCTCGCGCTTAAAGATCCGGGAGTTGAAGCTGCCAGGGTTATGGGGCGGTTATTCATAACTTTATAACTAGAAAGTTCTCTCGTTTTTTGTGTGTTATTCAGACGTCTCCCGTATTAAGTATCATATTGTGCTTACTGTAAGAGGCTGCCAAATTTAAGGGTTTAGGGTCCAACTTTCTGACCCTAACATCACCAAGCTACTGCAGGGGCCTTAATTTATAGTTAGAACAGGGTTTTGGGGCCTGTTGCACTATACTTTTAGTAAGGAACCCTCAACATTTTATTGGCCATTATTGAGGTCCCTATATTACCCATCGTGCCAGCTCAGTCCCCGAATCGCAAAACATCTTAGGGTTTAGGGTTTGGGGTTCAGGGTTTAGGGTTGGAGGTTCATGGGTAATTATAAGTAGGGTTCTAAGTAGGGTAACTATACTTGTAACCCATATTAGGGGACGTATACCCCCACTTATAACTACCCATGAACCTCCAAGTATGCCCTAAACCCTATACCCTTATAGAATCCCTATAGATCCCTTTACAGGATCCTTAAAGGAACCCTTAGAACTACCCATGTCGTCTCAAGCCTCAAACTTACGGTTCCCTCAACGCCTGAACCCAAGCCTGAGCCCTTGAGCCCCAAAATTCCCTCAACCCCTGAACCCCTAAGCCCCCTAAACCCCCTGAATCAGCCCTAAACCCCCTGAATCAGCCCTAAACCCCCGAAACCACCCATGAACCTCCAAGTAATCCCCAACCCCCAGCTCCCTCAAGCTGAATCCCTGATCCCCAAACCTCAAAACCCCCTGAAGCCCTAAACTCTTGAATCCCTGATCCCTAAAGTCCCAAAGCTTATTTTACTACTGATAAGAATACTCTTATTGTTCTCAATAGTATTACTCTTAGTTATGAATTAAATATGCTTGAAATTCCTACCATTAAGATTGAGCAAGCTGCAGCTAAATCCCGGCTGGCATCTAAGAAGTCGGTAAGCAGCTCCCACCTGCGCAGCGCTGCTTTCAAGACAAACGACCTTAAACTACCAAACCCTACTTTTTTACTATAAACCCGACTATGCAATTTATAGGGACCCTACAAAAAAGTAGGTTTTGGTAGGTTAAGGGAGGTGTAGATTACCCTATGATGCATACCTTTAGGGTTTATAGGGTTTGGGGTAGCTGTAAACCCCCAATCTCCAAACCAGAAACCCCTACCCAGAAAGCCCAATACTCCTAAATTAAGGAATATACCCTAAATTATACGGGACCTTAATATTATGATGTAAGGTACATTCCCGAATGAAGGGGTTGGGCTCTCTGGGTATAATCTAGATTGAGATCTGACGGTTGGTGGTATGTTTCGCCTACTGGACCTTGCAAGACGAGCACTAAGCTTAGGTGGCTAGTTCTTTGCTGCGCCGTGCCCATAAAGATTAAGTGTTCAGGGTGTGCAAAGAGTCTTGTTGTTGTTCAGGTTTCATGGTCATGAGCCTTAGGCTCAGCAGCTATAGGTTGCCCTTGAGCTCTTGCATGTTCGTCTCTTACTACTCGTGACTGCGGTTGTCATGGCGATTTCGGCTATGGCTGTTGAGGCGGAGGGTGCTGTGATTGGTGCCTTTGGCTGGCGACAACTGCTGCTCCTCGTCCTCCTCCCCCTCTCCGCCTCTTCCCAACCCCTGAACCCGAAACCCTTTCCTCCTCCTCCTCTTCCTCCTCCTCCTCCCGGCTGTTCTTAAAATATCTACACGGGCTACTGCAACCAGTGCCTCAGCGCACTGAAACCATGATTCAGCCCTGTATAGAACCCCAATTGTCCTAAGTGGTAAGGATCCGAAAAGAAGGACCCCTGAAAGGGAGGCAGCTAAGCAATATTGGGATTCTGAGCCCGGGGATTAAGGCTGGGCTTTTAAGTAACCAGGGAGAAAAAAGTATAAACTTTTATTTCATAAGGGTTCCTTTAAGAAAAAAGTATTAAAGTATGGTACTCCAAAGCCTAGAAGGGCTTCAGGCGAGAGCCTCTAAGAGACCGTAAGTGATAAGAGCACTGTCCTCTGGCTTGCATCCGGGCGGCAGCTTGTGGGTATCATCTCCTGAGAATCAACCCTAAACCCTAAGTTCATTAACACCGAAATTTATTAAACCCGATATTTACTGAACCCGATTTGTCTTAAACCACTTGAACCACTTTAAACATTCTGGGCTTGGTGTTGGAGCGAATGGGGCCCTCGAGCTCTCGGAAGGCCTCGGCGCTTCAGTGTGCCTGCGGTTTAAACCCTCAACCCTCTCCCAGTTTAGGGTTTAAAGGTTTGGTTTAGGGATTAGGGTCTAGTGGTTGGGGGGGTTTGGATTTGTCGGATTAGCGACGTAGCCCTGGGGGCTTCATGTCTGGAGGACTTCGAGCTTAAGCAGTTAGTGTTGCTTTTTTCTGGAGGCTCGGGGTAACCTTGACTTGAAGGCGTTGCCGCAGACTCCGCAGGACTAGGCCCAAAGGCACCTTAAAAACTCACAACCCTCTGCCCAAAGCATGAAAAAGACACATCGAAAGGATGAGAGGAGGCTTCCCGAGCAAAAAGAAACTCATAAACTCGAACAGGGCGCGACTTGGTTGTTGCGGCCGTGTAGGGCAATCTACGGGCCTGAAAAATGAAGGTGTTGGGGTACAGTATACTATAAGTACAGGGGCTATAGATCGGTCTCCAAATAGGCATCCTGACACTTCACGCTAAAACCCGACACGCCGTCCACGAACAGAACTTCAAAAACCTCCCAAAACCCCCTACCAGTACACCCTACTTGTCGAGTATCATTGGGAACCAAAGGTTAACCTTTTCATAATATAAGGATTATATAGGGATTTTACTACCCCAGGTTACCTACTCTACTACTAGGACACCGACTTAGGGCTGACCTGGACCCGTCAAAACCGATCTTTTACGCTTTACGGGCCCATATAAGGAAATCAGAATAAGGAGCACAAAAAGATAGGCTCCTTGGGGGTTGAGTAGGGTTAGGGTCAGACTTCTTGCGCTCTCAACCGTCAGCGCCGCAACCCAGAATCGCTAAAGCTCCTATGTTGAAGCACAACCGGGCAACCCTACCCAAAGCGTCCTAGGTACCACATCATAATAAGGATTCCTAATGTAGAAACCCAACGTTCTACCATATCGGCATATTGGACCCTTAGGGCTATAGAACGTTCCACTACGGAATCAGTATTCAGGCCCGTTCACTGAACCCAATGCAAACTCTTAACCCTGAGCCCATACACAGATCCTCTTCAGGAGCCTAGTATACAACGACCATGGCACCCCAAACCCTATAAACCAACAAACCTCATCAACCCTAATCTAAATCCTCAACCCCAAAGCCTTCAAAGAGCCCTACTATAGGGGCCTTATTAATTAGAATGGGGTCTTGGGGCCCATTCTACTATAACTATAATAAGGAACCCCGCAGCTACTATTGGTAATTATTAAAGCCGGCATTGAGGAAGGCAAGTAAAACTGGCCATGGTACCATTGAGCTTTGCCTCCAGGTTCTTACGCAGGAGAGATGACTTCAACTCCAACTCCACCTCGTAGCTCAGCACCTGGAGCTTGTGTCTCTAAGGCTTAGGGTCCAGGGTTTAGGGCTTAGGGTTTAGGGTACCTTCCTTTTTAGGGTTACCTAGGGTCCGATTAAGGGTTTAGGGCTTAGGGGTTTTTCAAATCTTAGGAAATAGGTGTGTTGTACGGGTTACGAGGGTTTATAAGGCTTGTTTAGGGTCTACCTGGACCCTCTAAAACCTTCCTGTCTAGGGTTCCCTATTATGACTTCCTTGTAAAAGTCCTTAAAAGGGTAGGTTATTTGGGGTCTAAGAGTAGCTTCCTTCTTTCTTTCGGACCTTAGGAAACAAGGGCTTAGCGGGTTATCAGGGTTTTTTAGGGTCTAAGGTGTAGGGATTTGGGGGTTTGGGGTTTAGCGATTTGGGGTTTTGGGTTTAAGGCTCTTGGGGTGTAGGTTTTAGCGGGCTAGGACAGGAGTTTCCGGGACTTAGCACTTTTGGGGGGCTGAGTTCAGGGCATCATAGTTCAAGGTTCGACTGGGGCCTTCTGAGGCTTCTATAAAGACTTCCATAAGGGTACAAAGCCTAAGCGCGAAGCCCATCAGGCTATACTATATTCTACACCCTTAAACCCCATGCCTTAAAGCCTTAAGCCTTAGCTTAAACGTTTTAAGCTATAGGAAACTACAAAAAGGTAGGCTTTGGCAGGTTTAGGTAAGCTTTACAGAGCTTTCTTGATTTTGGTTTAGGGCTTCGGAGCGCCTGAAGGAACGAGAGGCGAAAAAGCTCTGAAGCTTTGGGGCTCTTTGCTTCGGGTTTAGGGTTTCGGGTTCGGGTTTACGGTTTAGAGGTTTACAGGTTTAGGGTTTAAGGCTTCGGGTAATTCTTGGGAGTGTGGGAGTTTTGGTGACGTCATGAGTTCGGGGACTGCTGGTCCCTGTGGCGACAGTGAGTGGGACCTGGGAGGGGTGGCTTTGGTGACCTACACAAGGAGCCTGAACATCTGTGCTGCACTGGCCTTCTCTATTTAATGTAGGGGCCCTTATTAGTATATGATGCTAAAATTGTCATAAGGAAGCGCCAAAACCCTATTGTGATTGCTCAGTCCCCTACATTAGCAAGGTTATCACCTCCCCACAACACAACTCAACTCTCGCTGAGCAGACTTTTGACTTCACCCTCACCCTGACCAGAGACCCTAATTACCCGACACCCTAACTGCTAACTCTTGAAACCTACAACCCTAGAATCCGGGTGTACTGTCGCGAGTCTCTAGATTGCATCTATCCATCTACACCTACATCCACATATGTAGATATATATATATATATATATATATATATTAAGGGTTTGGGATCGAGTCTGGGCGCCCGCCCCAGGTATAGCCTAGAACCCCAACGGTGCTCCGGCACCTGTGAGCCATTCCTTCATCGCCCTCGTGGCACAGACGTGCCAGAGCGCGCCGCTCGAGGCTAAGACTCCGAGTGCAGGCGCTACGGGCGATTGGCTCGCGACCCTGGCCTCGGGATCTTCTAGCCCTGGCCAGGCACCACAGCAACCCACGATACCGCGAGCTCAGCGCTGGTCTGGGCCACTGCCCTCCTGTGGGAGGCAAGCGGCAGGCATGGGACAATGGAGAGTGGGACAACTACTCGCAGTCTTATGCTGGCTGGGGACGACAGGGGCAAGCGGCCAAACCCCCGAAGTCCCGTGGCAAAGGCAAGGACCAGGACAAGAGCAGACGGGCCAAAGACGAGGGCGCCTTCCCGCCCTACGAGGACATTGTGATCCCCCAGCGCAGTGGTGCGACTGGCAAGGGCAGGCCGCAAGGCGATACAACAGCTGCTGGCGCCGGTGGCCGTGGAGGGCTCTCCCGACAGGTCCAGCGGATCGTGAACAACCTCCGCCGCAGCGAGACCCGACTCCGCAAAATCACCGAGGAAGAGGAGACCACCAAGCAGAAGTGGGCGGAGTTCCAGGTACAGCTCAAAAACAGCTTCATCAAGGAGAGAAGCCGCTACTACGAGAACATGGAGCGACTGAAGGCCGAGCTGGAGGAGCAGACGGAGCTTCAGGAGGAGGCCCTGGACGAGCTGCAGAAGGCCCTTGCCAACCCGGGGGAAGACCGGATGGATGTGGA
>BGNK01001778.1:33378-45702 GCA_003297005.1 Symbiodinium sp. clade A Y106
GGGCGACAACGCCTGCTGAGAGTTGTGGCCGAGCATCGAGCACAGAAGAACAGAGAGCAGGCAGAGCGAGCTGGTGCGGGCACCCGCACCCCACCGAGACGGGAGCGGCCGGTCGAGGCAATGACGCCCCCACCAAGGGATCGGCCCTTAGCCACCAGATCGGACGGAGATCGTGCAGCGGAAGCGGATGCCTGGTTGGAGGGTGCCAAAGACAAGGGCCCCTTCCCTTCTTCTCCCACGCTGGCCGGCGCCATGCCCTCCCCGACTACGAAGCCATCCTCGCGGCCCCGCACTACGAACCCGAGAACGCCGGTCAAGACCACACGAAGCCGCCACCGCCCCAAAGCAGCAGATCCTCCCTGGCGGACAAGTTCAGCGAGAAGCGGGCGGCGGCTTTGGAAGGAGCCGCTGGCCCTATGCTTGTGGAGTCGGAGGACGAGGTGGTTGCGAGCCTCGGCCAAGGCGAGCCCGAACGTGGCAAGGATGTGCCACCGACAGAGGTGGACTAAGTGGAGTACCACCCCCATGCGGAGATGGCGTCCCTGGACTTTTTCGGTGCGTTCCAGGACGGCTTCCACCACAAGAACGGTACGGGTGCTTCCTTGTGTATAACTTGGCGATCATGCAATGCGGCTTTTTCGGTTTGTCCGCAGAGTACTTTGAGGCACACCAACAATTGGTGCCTCGCAACCCTTTTGGACTCCTACCATCGGGGCGCAAGATGGTGGAGGACTGGCACGGCCCTGCGGGAGGCCACGTCCAGTGGAGCACGCCTGCGAGAACGGGCGTAGATGCGCAGCCGCAGCTGTATGACGCACCTGGCATTGGTGCGAGTTTGTGTGCTTGGCTGTGGAAGATGTGGGAGCAGATGAGCCGACAGTGCTGCGACTACATACCAGCTATTGGGCGGAGCCTTTTTCTGGCGCATATGGGCGCCCTGTGCTACCTGGTGGCTCTCGGCTGCCGCCGAAGCCAAGCGCGGCGGTGGAGCTGGAAGTTCAATGACAAGGCTGCTCCTTGCATACAGCATTTGTTCGGTGGCCTTGGGTGCACAGCCCTCTCTGCAGGAACAGGCCACGCCCTCGGTGGCGAGGGGCACCATGCTGGACGTCCTCCGCGTCAAACTGACATTGAACTCTGGGCGTCAGGACAGATGACCATGCGGGAGCAATGGGCGGCTGCCTACGATCGGCTCGTCCGAGACAATCAGCTCCTACACTCTCAGGGCGAAGCGGCCCCGTCCAATTTAGAAGCCTCGGCGAGTGCCCCTGAGGCCCTCCCGGCCCTCACCACTGAGGATAGACGAGCGGTCCATATCTCTGTCTGGCTAGCAACCCCCTTCTATGAGGTCGAGATTATTGACATGGGAGTGGGTTTTCCGCTCACGCCGGGCTCCTTCTGCAATGCTGTCCTGGGCACCAGCCGTAAGCTCCCGGGCTATGCGGAGACAATTATCCCCACGACGCCACAGCTGAGCAGCTTCTATGGCAGCTGCGTAGCGGTCCCCTCGTGGATCCTGGCGGCGGGCATGTATGTCTTTGTGTTGGACGGACAGCGAATAGGCGGTCAGGCCTATGCGGTCTACCATCGAGGACCGCTCACCAAAGCCTCTATTGCCCAATGGCTACCAGAGGACGACCGGGACGAGGTGGACATCTACTGCTTCGGAGAAGTCCGGATGTTAGGAGACCAACCACACCCCCAACCTGTCCAAGGTGGAGTTATCCAGGTTGTTTACCAGGACGAGCCTTACGAGTGGTCTGATGGCATCGAAACCCGCCTCGGCGACCCTGCTCGGTGGAACCCTAGGGTATTCCACCCTGAGATGGCGGCTGAGGACTACACGGTCTATCAGGGACCGGATGACCAAATTGTATACCTCGAGCTCGGCCGAGATAGTGAGGGTGATCACACTACGGCGGAGGACCTCCTGAGGTTTGAAAGAGGCAAGTGCTGGCTGCGCTCGCCTACTGTTCCGCTTGACTCGCTGGCCCATGCGGGCCGGCGTATCGTCCGACAGCTCGCGGTCAACCCTGGGCCCAGATCCACTCAGCTCGACGACCCGGATGTGGTGGTCATCTTTGCTGACCTAAGAGGCCTTGGTTTCTTCCCTCAGTGGATTATGCAGACGGGATCCCTCTTCGATACCCAGGACTACCTCGATCAGCTCGACGCACCGATCCTCCCGGGATGGACCGTTGTCGAAGGAGGTAACCGCGCGAGAACCACAGCCTCGCTGAATGTGCGAGATGGCGAGACGCTCACCTTTTACATGAAGGAGACCGCCACCCTCACACCGTCGGAAGGCACTGAGGGTGAAGACCCTCCTGAGGGTGGGAACGAGCCAAGCGACTCCTCCTTTGACGATCCGCTGCCCGACTCTAGTGATCTATCGGGCAGCCCAGCGCCGAATGATGGAGTACGCCGGGGTCCTCCCCCGCCAAGCCCTGTGAACCGTAGCAGATCCCCAAGGAGGCGAGATCACATGCGATCTGACGCGAGCACTATCAGTATCAGCTTGGCAGCTGCGTTGTCACCTCCAACCTTTGACCTCACCAGGAACTATCTACAAGTTTCTGGGGACTTTGCCCTGATCCAACAACTGCTGGCGCCGTGGCCGGCCGCATGGCTGGATTTCCGGCTGGAGGACTTCGCCTTCAAGGAGCCCACCAAGCTGTACGAAGTTATGGCAGCGGCAGTCAAGACTGCCACCGCGCGTATCCGCATAAAGCTGAGGAGAGACAAAGCGGCCTACCTCACTGGCCTCGCTACCTCGGGCGGATTGGCCTTCCAGGATGTGGTGGCGGCGGCAAAGAAAGCAGGTATTGGAGGACGAAGTGCCAGGGCTCCTTGGAAGAGCCTGCCGGCGCTGCGAGATTCTCGGGGCGCCCTAGCCGAGACCTGGGAGGACAGAGATCGCATCTGGATGGCCCATTTCGGCGACCAGGAGTTCGGTGTGCCGATCCCGACCCAGCAGCTGATACAAGACGACTGCAAGGATCTGCAGGTGGACGTAGAGCTTCACTGGGCAGTGGAAGATGTGCCGTCTATGCTGGAGTTGGAATCAGCCTGCCGTGCGGCCCCTCGACGCAAGGCGATCGGGCTGGACGGTATGCCAGGTGAGCTTCTGGTCGCTGCAGCTCCGGAGGTAGCTCGGTCCCTGTTTGCGCTGACGGCCAAGGCTACCCTTGTCCTCAAGCAGCCCCTCCAATGGAGGGGAGGGATACTGCAAGAAGCATGGAAGCGAGCAGGCGCGCGCGACAGCGCCAGCAGCTACCGCTCGCTCTTTGTTTCTTCCGTTGTTGGCAAAGGGTTTCATCGACTCTTACGGGCGAGAACGCACCCTACGAACAACACGGCCCTACACGACTTCCACCTGGGGGCGCGGCCCAAGGCTCCGGTCCTTCTCCCGGCAATGTATGTGCAGAACTTTCTGCGGTGGCAAAAGCAGCTGGGGCACAGTGCTGCGGTTGTGTTCCTGGACTCACAGAGTGCATACTATCGTGTGATAAGGGAGCTGGCAGTGGGCAGCATTGAGGGGCGACGAGGCAATTGCCAAGGTCTTCAAGCACTTCGGCCTCGAGCCCTCTGACATGCACGACTTCTACGAGAACATCACCAACGGTGGAATGATGGGTGAAGCCGGCATGAGCTCGGTCCTTCGACACCTCGCAAAGGATACGATGTATCGGTCGTGGTTTGTGACACGACACGGAAACGCCTACGTCCTGGGCAGAATCCTGACTGTCCTGCATGAGATAGCGACGGCGGAGGACCTACTCACGCCGCTGACTGTCGACGTCGGGTCCGGGGTGTATGGCGATGGCCAGGGCGAGGAGGATTTCTTCGCGCCCGACTGCACTTGGGCAGACGACTGTGCCTTCCCCCTCAGTGACCCCTGCCCACACCGCCTGCTCAACAAGACGGCCCGGATGAGCGCCCTCATCATTGAGTTCTGCCGCCGCCATGGTATGATCCNCCCTCAGTGACCCCTGCCCACACCGCCTGCTCAACAAGACGGCCCGGATGAGCGCCCTCATCATTGAGTTCTGCCGCCGCCATGGTATGATCCCCAATCTCCGCCCTAAGAAGACAGCGGTGATCATGGCGTTGCGGGGGAACCCGGCGTCACTGGTTCCCAGGCGGTGCTAGGGCTATCCACCTTGCGGAGCTTGACCTACACCTGCCGGTAGCTCCTGACTATGTCCACCTCGGTGGCGTCATAGACCCGGAGGTCAAGCTTGTACAGGAAGTCAGACGGAGGATAGGACAGGCCAGAGCAGCCTACGACTCCGGCCGAAAGCTCCTGTATGGCAACGCGTACATCCCGCTCAAGGTCCGGGCATCGCTCTTCCGCATGTCGGTGACGGCCACTTTCTACAACCTGGGCATGTGGGTTCCGACGGGGGCGGCGTGGGACTCCTTCGAGGACGGCTTCACCAGGTTATTACGGAATCTCCTCGCCCCGCAGCTCAAGGGTGACGACCTCCACAAGTGTGCGGCTCCAGCCGTCCACCTCCTGACGGGGACGGCCCCTCTAGCAAGCTTTGCTAGACAGGCCCGTCTTAGCCTCCTCCAGTCCATGTGCAAGGCAGGGCCACGGGCTCTGTGGGCGGTGCTGCAGCAAGACGCGACTTGGTTGCAGCAAGCCCAACAAGACCTACTGTGGCTGGTTGATGGACAAGCGGGATGGCCAGTACTTGGCCAAGCTGGATGGGCAGAATGGCACCATCTTTTCACGTCGCGGCCGGGATGGATAAAGGGCCGAATTGCCAAGCGGCTACGGGAGGACTTCGCCGATTTCCGGGCGGAGCAGACCACCACATTGGCTCTATGGGCACTCTGGCGACGTGCGCACGGCGCCAGCAACAGGGAGCTGCCCAACGAGCAAGTCTGGGCTTGCACCATATGCCACTGAGTGCTCAAGACCAAGGCGGCCCTCGGCGCACACTTTTTCAAAACACATGGCCGACGGGCGACATACAGGAGTGTCGCCCATGGAACCCTATGCGGGGCCTGCGGAAGACAATTTTGGGGCCGCACGCGCTTAGCCTGCCATCTACGTGCTTCACCCCATTGTGTTGCCATCCTGCGTACGCGAGCACCGCATGACCAGGCGCCGGCCCCCGGTTTGGGAAGCCGCGGTTGGCGACAGGCGCGGGCGGAGGACTTCACCTTCGCCCTGCCGGAGCAGCAGCAGGCCCCCCTCGACGTGGAGACGGAGAAGCGATGGGATAAAGAGGTCAAGCAAGCGTATGACGCCTTATGCGACCGACTGACGGAGTATGGTCTGCCTCAAGGGGCGCCGGACCTACTCCGTCTGATACTCGACACACTCCAAGGCTACCCCCTGTACTATCAGGACGCGAAGGACGTTTTGGACGTTATCGAAGCGGAGATCCTACAGCTCCTCGAGGAGGACTTGGGGGAATACTGGCAGGGGCCGATACAGCAAGGCCCTCTTGACCGCGGTCCGAGGAGTCACGGAAGAAACATGGGCGGCCAAAGCTACAGCGGCAGCCCCACCGGCGAAACAGGAGACCCTGAAGGCCTTCGCTGCCAGAGTGGATGGCCTTGAGGGGGGTAGTCTCCTACGTCGAAGCCGAGCGAACGAGACCCGTAAAGTCGTCTCCATCACCCTGGGCAAGTCTTGGGAAGTTGCTTTGGACTGCACCAGTGAGACGACCGGCCTAGCAACCGTTCGTAGCGGTTTCTGGAACCTGGTGCCAGCCGAGCTTCAGAAGGGCTGGGAACTCTTACTCGAAGGAGCGGAGCTCCGTATAGTGGCCCCAGAGAGCTTCTGGCAGCACAGGCTCGCACGGCCCTTCCAATTGTGCAGGGCCCCAAATGCAAGTTAATTTGGCTGCGAACCTACCACTGACAGCACGCAAAGCAAATATATATATTACATAAAAGAAACACACATACGTGGGTATGTACGTATGTACGCATGCATGCATGCATGTATGTATAGAGCTGTGTATAGTGTAACACCAAATCTCAATCCATTCGAGACTCCGGGTTGCCATCTGCCTTCGCGCTGTCAGGGTAGGCTTTCCCACAAGGACATTGGGCTTCAGGGTTTAGGGTTTAGGGTGTCCTTTTTTTTTTGGGGGGGGGGGGTTCAGCTTTAGCATTCAGGGTGTAGGGTTAGGATTCAAGGCTTAGTGTTTAGGGCTGAGGATTTAGAGCTTTGGCCTTTGAGGGTGTGGGGTCAGGGGTTCGGGAGGAGGGCGTGGGATTTAGGGGCTTAGGTAGCGCTGTAGACTTATGTAGGAACCTGATTAAGAAACCCTTGGCCCATATTTTCGGGTTCCTAGGGTTACTATGAGGGATCTATAAGGGCACTATAATAATCAGGGCTTACCCCGGCTGTCCTATTCCCCTGCCCGCAAACCCCAAATCAACCTTTCAAAAGCTTGATGCTAGCATCGGCATGTCTATGCAAAGATCAAACGTAGGAACCTGATTAAGAAGCCCTGGGCCTATAACTAAGGAACCCTAATAAAGGCCCAGGGTTTCTTAATCAGGTTCCTACATGATTGTAGTACCCTTATAGATCCCTCATAGTAGCCCTTATAGACCCCTTTAAACGAACCGTAAAACATGGGCCAAAGGTTTCTTAATCAGGTTCCTACAGGGTTCCTTTACATTGAACATACGATGGCGATGGTTGTTTTGAAGCGTTCGGCGGCAGAGGTAGTGCTCCGTCGGTTCCATGATTTCTTTGTATACCTGGAAGGCATCCTCAGGCGCATGAAACCTGAGAACAGCCGCAGAGCTGATCTACCAACCTTCGAGACTGAAGATGAATGCAGGCATGTAGGGACGCGGTGAACAGACGCAGCAAGACTGCAGCATACCCCTAAGTTTTTGAATTCTGTTGCGGGGCTTGCAGAGAGAATTTTATGCGCCTTGCAGTTGTGTCTTGGAAGCTTGGTCAGATCGTGGGGCTGGGGGTGTAAGATGATGTACGTGTAGGCTTCCTGGAACCTCTTCGGCTTTTTCTTACCTTTGGTTAGTAGGGAATGGAGGAATGGTAGTAATAGTAGTTATAAGTGTACCCCATTCCTCCATTCCCTACTAACCAAAGGTAGGTTTTTTCAATGTATCGGGCGGAGTTCAGGGGCTTCTGGCTGAAGTAAGGATTTAAGGCGTGAGGGTCTGTCGAACACAGGTGGGGGTGAAAGGTTGGACTTCTTAGAGCTTGGGCTGTTGCCTTGTTGCTGAGTTCATAAGCCCGAAAAAGTGTAAAGTGTATCCACTCACCTACTAACGTTGTGAATGACAGTGATCGTGCCGAGGTGCGTGAAGATGCTAGCTGTGTTGTGGTTGTTCTCATGAAGGTCGTTGACCCTGACGCTTGTCCTCTGATTGATATAAACATCCTACTAGGCTTACTGTCTCTGCCTAGGTCTCTGAATCCTACGAAACCCTATATAGGCATTAAACCAACACCCTGAGGTCGCCCCAAAGCCCTACACCCTGAGCCCGAACCCTGCCATAAATCCTACCCGAGGCCCATATGCATCCGTGCGCGACCTCGCTCCGGACCCGCGTGAAGTCCACTTTCCACGCCTGGAGAAGCATCACATGGGAGTTTCCGAAAATAGGGGACCCCAATATAGTAGCCTAAATAGAGGATCCTTACTATAAGGACACCAAAATAAGGTACCCCTAATTTTCGGAAACTCCCACATCGTACGTGGCTTGGGCTCAGGGCTTCGGAGAAAGGGCTTGGGGTTTGGGAGCTCTGAGGCTTCAGCTGAAGCTTTATGGTAGGGCCCCCAAAAAAGCACATAAGCAAAAAGTAGGATAGGGATATCCCATAAACCCCCTTATAATGAAGCCCATTAAGGTAGGGATATCCCCATAAAATGCTTATGCTTATGTGCTTTTTTGGGTCCCTATATGGAGGGGATTTAGGGTCCGGGGCCAAGAAGTCGTCACGATGCCACTGCTGCTACTACCATGACTATTCTCGAAACAGAAAGATGCCACGAATATGCTTGTGATGCTGGCCATGATTTGTGGGACTGCTGGCGTCGATGTTAGTGTTGTCAGCGTCGGCGTGAGTCTTGTCAGCGATGATGGTAGCTATTATCCTGTTCGCATCGATGTCATTTCCAGTAAGATACCACCCGAACACCAACAGTAGCGACTCTCGTCATACAGCATCACACTGCAACGGCAGCGGCGGTCGACGACAACGACTAGAGCTAGACGAGGAGCAGCAGGAGGATCAGGAGGGGAAGGAGGTGGAGGAGCCTTCTCTTTGCCCGACGTGCGTGCTGCTGCTAACTGCTGACACAGCTCAAAACCCTACAACTCTCCTGAGGCTCTCAAACCCAAACCCCTAAACCGGAAGTCCCAAAGCTCTAAATCCAAAGCCTGACCTCTCTTCGGAAGACGGTTTATATTTGTAGAGGTACAACGACGACTAGTACCAGTACCAGTACCAGTACCAGTACCGGTACCGGTACCGGTACCGGTATCGGTACCAGTACCAGTACTAGTACTAGTACTAGTACTAGTACTAGTACTAGTACTAGTACTCGTACTAGTACTCGTACTAGTACTAGTACGAGTACTAGTACTAGCTAGTACTAGTACTAGTACTAGTACGAGTACTAGTACTAGTACTAGTACTAGTACTAGTACTAGTACTAGTACTAGTACTAGTACTAGTACTCGTACTAGTACGAGTACGAGTACGAGTACGAGTACTAGTACGAGTACGAGTACTAGTACTAGTACTAGTACTAGTACTAGTACTAGTACTAGTACTAGTACTACTACTACTACTAGTACTACGACTACTACTACTACTACTACTACTACGACTATTACTACCACTACCACTACGCCACTACGCCACTACGCCATGCATGCACCACGCCACCACGCCACCACGCCACCACGCCACTACGCCACTACCCCACTACCCCACTGCCCCACTACCCCACTACCCCACTACCCCACTACCCCACTACCACTACCACTACCACTACCACTACTACTACTACTGCTACTACTACTACTACTACTACTACTACTACTACTACTACTACTACTATTACAACTACTACCTCTGCTACTACTATCACTACTACTACTACTACTACTACTACTACTGCTACTACTACAACTACTACCTCTGCTAGTACTACTACTACTACTACTACATCTAGTCCAGAGTTCAATGCTGAGGGCTCAGTTCAGGGCTCTCTGCGGTGAGAGCTCAGGATTAGGGTTTAGGGTCTTGGGTCTAGTGGTTTGGGGGTTTAGGGGTTTGGGTGTAGAGGCTCAAGATTAGCGCCAGTAACCCGTCGTGCAGAAACCTCCAAATCCTGAGTAACTAGAACACCCCCAAGCGTCCAGAATGCGCCGCCACTGCAATCCTTAGCAGTCCAGCTCATTAAACAGTCTAACGTCTGGTGTTCGTGTGAACCTAAAAGTCTAAAAATATCAAAGTCTAAGTTGTCCTTGCCTACGGAAAACTAGCACCAACAAGAACCAAAGTAAGCAGTTTACGAGCTGAACAATCCAGAACCCTGGACCCCAAAATCTGAATTTTGGGTCTACGGCTCAGGGGCTTTGGGGTTTAGCGCTTTAGGGTCTTAGGAGGGCCTTGGGGCTCGGGACCCTAAACCCTAAACCCACCCTAAACCCTCAACCCTCAATCCTAAAGTCTAAACCTTAAACCCTAAACCCTAAACCCTTCTCGGGGCCAAGAATCCGCTGCTCCGGTCGGGCCATGAGCCACTCGATGAAGCGGCCAGCGCGCGTCGCCATGGCAGGCAGATCCTCCAGGGCGGCGCTTGCTGGGAGTAATCTAATTTTCCCGGTAAGTATATAGCAGTTACTTACTTTAACCGTAGTGACTAAGTCCCAGGACCATTTAAGAGCAGGGTTTAGGGTTTGCGGCGTAGGTTTGTAAGTATTCAAGAGATCACGAGGGTGTTTCTCAGAGACTGTTTGTTCGCTACGGTCCTCGGTGCCACTGCTGGTGTCTGGAGCTTAGGTGCTTGGGGGACTAGGGTTTTGGCGTTGGCAAAAGGATTTAACTTTCAAGAAGGCTCAGGGAGCTTAGATTTTAAATTTGGGTTTGAGCGGACAGGGCTCCAACAACGCCAAAACCCACAATTGAAACCCAAATTAAACTCTAAACCGAAAATCACCAAACCTACACTGATGCCATAAGCAATAAAGCCGAAACCCGAAGCCCAAAACCCGAAGCCCACAACCGTGACACCTACACCAAAACCCTACATACCCTAAACCCTGAACCCTCAACATCATTGCTGTCTAGAAAGAAGTCAGAGAGCCCAAAACCCTTTAATTGAGGAATATGCCTTAAACAACAAGCAATATTCTGATTTGGGCCGTATTCCTAAATTACAATGTAGGAACCTGATTAAGAAACCTTGGGCCTTAATTAGGATTCCTTATATAAATCCTACTATTTTGGCTTATAGGCCCAGGGTTTCTTAATCAGGTTCCTACATTATTGCGCTCTTTGGAGAATGCTGGGGTCTCCTCGCGCTTCCACCCGTCGCCCCAGTAGGGGTCCTCCTCGGCTCGGGTTCTGGGGTCTTTTCGGGCCTATCGGTTTAGGCTTTAGGGTTTAGGGTTCCGTAAAAGGGATCTACAGGGATTCTATAGGGGTGTAGGGTTGAGGGTTTAGGGTTTAGGGTCTACGGTTCAGGGTTTAGGGCTCTAAGAGCCGTAGGGCGTAGGGGCAGAAGGAAGAAGAACATGAAGAAGCAGTGGTAGGTAGGAGGAGCGGCAGTAGTGGTCGTCGTCATCAGCAGTCTTTAAAAGTCGACTTACGAATAGTAGCACCCTATGGCTCCCCTAAACCCTAAACCCTATACCCTAACCCCTAAACCCTAAACCAACAAGAGAACATAGATACCTCTCCGTCTCTCAGTGTACGTCAGCATCAAAAGTCCTCGCTCTCGAGCAGCTTGAAGTCCACAGTCGGAAATAACTCAGCGAGCTTCGCCTTTGGCAACCGACGGTCACCTGAAGTGTCCACGGTTTGGGCTTCAGGGTTTGAGGTTTAGGGTCTAGGGTTTAGGGTAGAGGGTTTAAGGTTTAGGCGTCACCTTAAACGTATGAATCCTTCTGAAGTCCTGAAACCCGAATCCCAATACCCCTTATTGAAGGAATATACCTTCAATCATCAATCATAGGGGTTGATATTACGGTTTAAAGTATAGTCCTGAATTAAGGGGTGTTGGGCTCTCAGGGTTTGACTGTGCAATGTGAGATCAAAACCATGCTAGACTCTGGAGGAGCCTGCACTCATCCGAGACCCAGATCCATGCCTAAGGTGAACAACTCTCAGCCTGGAGCCCGAAAGCAACCAGACCCGACAGCAGAAAACCAAAAAGACCGTCAACGCTCAATCCTACCTAGAGCCACCCTAAACTTACCCTTGAAACCCAAGCCCAAAGCACTGGGCCCTAGAACCCCAAATCCAGAAAAAACGTTAATTAGGGGTCTGGAAAAGTAGTAGTGATATCCCCTGGCAGTCCCTACATAGCTACACTAAGACTACAATAAACCCCAAATTATTGTACATGTGTACGCCTCTACACGGGTAGATTCTCCAACTTCGGGTCCATTCTTAGGTCCGCAAGATAGTACGGCACCCTCATAAAAAGGAGCCTAAAAGCGACGCTAATGCAGGGGCCTTAATAATTAGAATGGGTTTTGGGTCCCATTATACTGTAATTATAACAACGAACCCCAAAATAGTATTGATACTTATTTAAGCCCCTAGAGTACGTGAGAGGCCTCCCGACATTAGTTTTTGTCCCAGGAACAGGTGTACTGTTTTGGGGGGGTTCCTGATTATAGTTAGTATAATATACCCCAAAACCCTATTCGAATTATTCATGCCCCTACATTATAGTACCCTTATAGATCCCTTCTTATAGTAACCCTTATCAAATTATGAAGGCCCCTATAGTACCCCTACAGTAGTTTTTGTTCCAAGAACAGGTGACCCTAAACCCTAAACCCTACAACCCTAAACCCTAAACCCTAAAACCCAGGAACAGGTCCTAAACCCTAAACCCTAAAACCCTAAACTCTAAACCCTGAAACCCAGGAACAGGTGTGAAGGCCGGCTCGTTCGTGACAGAGTTCGTGGGCCAGGACGGGCAGGCGGCCTTCGGCCACGTGGCGCTCGAAGGCTGTCAGTCCGGTCCTTAATGTAGCGGGCCTTACTTGGAGGGTCGGGCGTTTTGCGTGGCAGAAATCCCCCCCCCCCCCGCCGTTTCCTCTGTCCCCCCTCCCCTCCCCTCCCCTCCC
>BGNK01001778.1:49952-81182 GCA_003297005.1 Symbiodinium sp. clade A Y106
GTGGGGAGGGGCAGGGGGGAACCCACACCACAGGGAACCACAGGGGGGAGGGGGGATACCATGGGGTGGGGGGGGGAGGGGGGCCTAGCAGCGCTGCACCATATATACATATATACATATATACATATATACATACATTCAGGGCAGTATATCATGAAGCTGGCTTGGTGTCCGGAATCTGGGCCTGCAAACTGGGCCGAAAACCTCAACAAAAAAGCTGCTTAACGGTCAACGGGCCCCCCTCAATGATTGCACACACCGGCTGGACACACACCTGAACTACAATGCTAAAGGGCAGTGAAAATGGTTATCATGGGGCCTCCCCTCACCCTAATTAACATTGTAAAACCCAAACGGGGTGTAGGGTCCCACGTAGAGAAGCGCTGGGACCCACCGCGTCCCACCGAACCCGATTTGGGTCCCACGTAGAGAAGAGCTGGGACCCACCGGGTCCCACCGTAGAGAAGAGCTCGGACCCACCGGGTCCCACCAAGTACGTATCGGGACACGTGCAAGGCTGGTGGTTTTGAGGGCGCGATTTGAGTCCAAAAAATGCTCACGCTTCCGGCTTCAACATAGCGTGCCTCCATAGAATTATAAGAATGCAATCAGCTTACATGCCCTGTCTGGGGGAAGGGCAAATTCTGCAATGTAGGGCCATGTCGCAGCAAGCTACGTGCAAGCTGTTGGTCTAGTCTAGCAGCTAGCACGTTTGGGCGGCTGCAGGGCACTGGATTGGCAAGCAAAGCGTACGACTTCCGGATTCGTTTCTGGCACCGTTATGCCAGCAGTAGCAAGGTCACCAGTTTACGGGCCGCGCCGCGGGCCGAGTTTTGGAGCCATGGAAACTCCACATTTTGGGAACCACAGTGTCGGCCCCAATCATTTAGACTACTTGTGGGGCTGCTTTGTGCTCCCATCCTTGTGGCCAGATTTGCATCCCGTGTTCGAGTTCCGGTTTCAGAGTCGCTCTGCGGACCCCAAAATTGGACCAATGCACAGTATTATAAGAATGCAATCAGCTTACATGCCCTGTCTGGGGGAAGGGCAAATTCTGCAATGTAGGGCCATGTCGCAGCAAGCTACGCGCAAGCTGTTGGTCTAATCTAGCAGCTAGCACGTTTGGGCGGCTGCAGGGCACTGGATTGGCAAGCAAAGCGTACGACTTCCGGATTCGTTTCTGGGTCCGTTTTCTGGGCAGCTTTTTTAATGCCAGCAGTAGCAAGGTCACCAGTTTACGGGCCGCGCCGCGGGCCGAGTTTTGGAGCCATGGAAACTCCACATTTTGTGAAACACAGTGTCGGCCCCAATCATTTAGATTACTTGTGGGGCTGCTTTGTGCTCCCATCCTTGTGACCAGATTTGCTTTCCGTGTTCGAGTTCCGGTTTCAGAGTCGCTCTGCGGACCCCAACAATGGACCAATGCACAGTATATACATATATATGTACATATATACATATATGCATATATACATATATACATATATGCATATCTACATATCTACATATATGCATATATGTGTATACATATATACATATATGCATATATACATATATACATATATACATATATACATATATACATATATACATATATACATATATACATATATACATATATACATATATACGTGTATAATGTATACATGTATACATATATACATATATACATTATCGGCAATGTTATACCCCCCCTGAATTCCTCGCCGTCCTGCAAAACCCCCAAACCAATTCACCATTTCATTGTTCCTTGCCCCGTATGGTAGGAAATTTCACCCCCTCAGCAGTTCACCTTTTCACCAGTTCAAGGTTTCACCGTTCATTTTCCCCCCCGTCACCCTTTCACCACGTCACCTTTTGACCATTCATTTCCCCCATAATGTGGGGTTATCTCACCATTTCACCATTCGTTTCACCCCATACTGTATGTTCAGGCTCCACACTGTCATTGCCCAAACCAATTGGTGAAATGGTTTATGGGTTCAGACATAGGGCCAAACTAATTGTTGAAATGGTTTATTGGCTTTGACATAGGTCTAAACCAATTGTTGAAATGGTTTGTGGGTTCAAATTATGGGTTTAGACCTCGGGCCAACGTAATTGATGAAATTGTGAAATGGAGAAACGGCGAATCGGTGAAATGGTTTCAGTGGCGTAACCACCCCGTATGGTTAGTCGTGCTCACCTCAAACGTTGAATTGGTGAACTGGTGAGGAATTGGTGAAATGACGGGTGGCTTGGGTACCAAACCACTCGCAAGATCAAACTGATTGGCGAAATGGAGAAAATTCTCTCTTGGTTTAATGGTCTCGGGCCCTACCCCTCATATTGGTAAACTGAATGTTTGGGGTGGAGGCTCAACAATACTTTTTAAAGGATCAAAAACAAATTTAAGCTCAATTTAGGAATGATCAAGAAAAACTAAGGGTTTTGTGGTCTGCTGCAAACAATAGCACGGTTCCTGGGAATAGCGGATTAAAAACAATTTAAGAAAGATCAAAAACAAATTAGAAGATTGCTGTAAGTGAGATTTCAATAGTCCCGGGTCGGAACTGTGCGAAGCTATGGTGTCAAAGCCAGAAAAGCGTGGTACAGCATAGAGGGTTCGGACGTTTGGTGTAACCAGAGTTGCTGGCAATGGCTGCGTGCGCAAAAACAGCCTTTGTTGCCCGGAATGAGGCTGTGCTCTGTGTTGCCTCAAGCTAACGGGGGACTGCAAGTTCGAGGCTGCTCTTTTATGTCAAGCAATCTGGGATTTGTTGGGTCTTGTTTTGCATCAAGCCATTGGGGAATTCCAATTTGCAAAGCCCTCTTTTGCTCCAAGCTATAATTTGCAAGGTCCTGTTTTCCCCAAGCTACTTGGGGATTACAATTTCAGTTTCGAAGCTGTCTTGTGTCAAGCTATTTGGGAATTACAAATAGCAGGGTTCTGAGGTGGATTTCGGGGTCACTTGGCCACCGGATTCAACTTTAGGGTTCAGGCTTTCAGCTTCAAAACTCCTCGGATTCATCTTACATCTCAAACACACCCCCTCATTTGGGAGATTCCGGTTCCTCATATAATTACCTTAAACACGCCCCCTCATTTGGCGATTCCGGGCAGCGGATTCAACTTCAGGGCGCAAGCTTTCCGATTCAACCATCTTCGAACTCATCCTATATCTTAAACACGCCCCTTCATGTGGCGATTCCGGTTTCATCACATATGTCAAGCACCCCTTTTACCCCTTTTTTGGCGATTCCGGTTCATCACATATCTTAAACATGCCCCCTCATTTCGCGATTCAGATTCGTCATATATCCTAAAAACGCCCCATCAATGGCGATCCCGGTTCATCATAAATCTGCAACACGCCCCTTTATTTGGCGATTCCGGTTCATCACATACCTTAAACACGCCCCCTCATTTCGCGGAAAATCATCATAAATCTTACTTAGCAGGCCCCGTCAATTGGCGACTCCGGTTCATCATATATCTACAACACGCCCCCCTCGTGGCGCTTCCGGCTCATCCTATATCTTGAACACCCCCCTCATAGGCGATTCCGGTTCATCATATACCTAAAACACGCCCCCTCATTATTTGGCGATTCCGGTTCATCCTGTATCTACAACACGTCCCCAACACAATGAACGCATGATGGGTTTCGAAAAAGGATGTTCAAATACGGGAAGCCAAGAAGCCGGGAAGCCGAGAACCCCGGAAACCAGGAAGCCGCGAAGGCGAGAAGCCAAGAAGCAAGAAGCAGGGACAGCCGAGAAGCCAGGAAGCCGAGAAGCCAAGAAGCCCGGAAATCAAGAATCCGCAAGCCGAGAAGCCAAGAAGCCGGGAAGCCAGGAAATCAACAAATTACCTCGTAAGTCATATTTTTGTTGATCCTTTCTAATTACTAATTGTTTTCTGATCCTTCCTAAGCTTTTTAGTCCTTCTAAATCTTTTTTGATCCCTCTCCCGAATGTTTGAAGGTTCGAAAGCCTAAGCCAGGCTTGTCGTTTACGATCGTAGCTGGGCTTGGTTGTCCCGTTGCACGATAACTTCGTCCGTACTTCATCAACACCATTATAAATCCAAAGTTTCGAGAGCTTAGGTGTTCCATGAAGACAGGTGTTTCAGGAAGAATGCAACTAAGAATGCAATTGCAATATACTGCAACGAAGCTAAACAAGGACTAGGAGAATAGATGGTCCTAGGTATCCGGCATTTGCTCGGCATTTTTGCGGAAGGACACAAAGCAGTCAACTGACAAGACCTCATCGTAAGGCGCGACAGGTTTTGCAGTTTACAACCTGGTTAGGTTGCATCACTACATAGAGGAATTGGTTGCAACGTATTTTCAAACATCGTTTCAAGGAAGCAAGATTTCCAAGAGATAAGACTGTGGTGAGCAAGCCTTATACTGCATTACTGCATATTACAAACTATTAGGTTTCCTGTTTTGGTACATAGAAAAGCTTCTAGCAACGCTTGTGTTTTTCATGCAGTATCGGTTTTGAAAGGCCCATGATACATAGTAGTTTGTTGTCGGCATCAGCAAGGTTGCCTAGGATTAGAATCGACTGGAACACTCTGAACATTCTCGCAAACTGGGTCTGCAAGAGCACGGATATTTATGAATATGCATGAAAACATAAACGACATTGAAGCTATGAAATGGTTCCGGTATCATAGCAAAAGAAGCAAAGGTTTCATCACTCGGTATACAGAAACATTGTCAAGAGCATGTGGACGATATCGCCCTAAGAAGCGACAGCTTGTGTTCCCTCAGAGAAACCGTATACAACGTTTTCGAAACGTGTAATATGCAAGCTTGTAGTTTGGCACAGTCATTAAGAGGGCATAAGGAATTCAGCATGCGAGTGTTTGAAAGGAATTGCATAGGGCTCCGCAGCGATGATTGGAAAAGCAGAGACTCGAACGGGACTGTGGCGTCACAGTACATATTTGGAAATCTGGTAGTTCGAAAATCTAGTTCACCCTAAGACATGAATCAAAAAGACCGGGCAATTTGGATATACAAAGGTTTAGACAGCAATGGCACAGGGATGAACGACGAAAAATGCATCGACGGCTGCTTAAAGCAGGGCTATAGTACATTTCAACAGTTTTGCATGGGGTTGTTGTATAAGTCACAGCGTCTGTAAGTATGGATTGTCAGAGAGATGGGTTCAAGTCATCAGGATTTGCAACACTGGGCACCTCCCTTAACATTTCTGTTGGACACCTGAGCGTGGAAACTTCCTGGGTTAGTCGCCAGACTGAGCTTGCAAGGATGGTGGGGAGCGCAACGAAAACACCGGGCTTCGTAGAGGGATGATACGCGTTGATCAGTGAGAGAAACATCCACTGCCATCCATAAAGACTTTAAAGAAAGAGTATTGATGTTGGGTTTGGTTTGGACACACAAAGACGTGTGAATCTACGGTAGTTTATTGGCTTCGGTCCAGAACAAAGGGCTAACAAATTTTTGCCTGGGTTTAGTAAACTCTGCATGGATTTCAAAACCAGTTGCTGGTTCCACAATAGTACAGCAGTGCAGACAGGCACTGGGGGATACTCTAAAGCCCATATATATACAAATATATGTATGTATGTATGTAGGTAGGTAGGTAGGTAGCTGTCTATACACATGTATATATATATATATATATGTTTACTTATTTATATCTATATACATACAGTGTATATATACATATATATGTACATGTACTTGTCCACATATTTGCTCGTCTATATCTTGGTAGGTATGTGTATGTGTGTATGTATGTACAAGTGAATACATATGTATGCATATTATGCAAATATATATATATATATAGAAAACTGTATGGATACATGTTACGTGTATGTATATGTATATACAGACATCTACTTATACATACACAGGTGTATACACACGCATACACAAATAATTCGTACGATCCGTGTGTCAGAAACCTCGCCAGGGGTAGGGGCCTTCGCGGAGATCACCGCATCGAGAAGCAGCCAAAAGCTGCTTAAATGCTTCCTGTAAGCGGCATGACACGGAACAGTTCAAGCAAAATGCCCGTTCTTGTGCGCACATTAAAGAGCGGAAAGTGCTGTAAAGTGCGTGTTCCTTGAAGCAACATTTTGCAGCTGAGGCGCATTTCGTCGAGTGTGCCCCGAAGCCGGAGTCACACAACTTCTGCGTTCCTGGTGATCCACAACGCTCTCACAGCTACCAGGTATTCCAGCGACCGGCTGCGATGCGAACCAGGCTCAAATGGAAGATGTGCCCGGATCGACAGG
Organism: Symbiodinium sp. clade A Y106; assembly: GCA_003297005.1. Classification (NCBI taxonomy): domain Eukaryota; class Dinophyceae; order Suessiales; family Symbiodiniaceae; genus Symbiodinium; species Symbiodinium sp. clade A. The sequence goes on from BGNK01001778.1 coordinate 56,221, forward strand.
GACGGCTGGGATTGCTCCTTCAGCCCCCGATGCTAGACCCGGACTCGAGCCGGATGCATCGGGTCCAGAGTTCGTGAACAACACAAGGCGCAGCAGCGGCAGCAGCACAACACCACCACCGGAACCACCACCAACTTCGCATGCAATACTGCCCGAAATCCCGGCCAATCCCGGACTCAAGATTGCTCAAAAGTTTAATGACTGGTTAAATGAAGCTAAATGCATGCAACTGCATGCAGTGCCCCAAATGTCAGGCGTGCAACGAATAAAAGCACTCTCTGTTGCACACAAGTTGCAAAAATACTTATTTGTCTGGTCGGCTGCTGTGGTAGCGCCCTGCAGCTCTGCATGGCTTGCCCGGCAGTCGTCTGAAGGGAGATCTTGCCAGGACCACTCTCCGACAGGGAATCGCGCGGCTGGTGAATTTCAACCTAGGCTTCCTGGCTGGTTGCTTTTTTTTGGAAAACATTCGAAACAGTGGGATGGCTTTCTTGAGCACATCTGTGGCATGCTGGGAGGGTGAGACTTCTCGGGCTCTCAGCGCTGCTGGAACAGCTACATGCCGCCGAAGCCTGCCCTGAGCAGAACCAGGGATCGCCGAAGCCAAACGGTCAGTCTGAATCGGTGCTCTGAGCCCACAGCGTCGGGTTGAAATCTGGATCCGCTGCGAGCTTCTGCCTCATCCTCTCCATATGTTCTTGAAGCCTGCCGTCACAAAGCCCGGATGAGATGCTCGCGAGGGGCAGCGCTGGGGAAACATCAAGTCCAGAATCTTCAAGATTGGAAACCACGACCATAAACATATTCATGCAAACATATGCAAACATATAAATACGTTACAAGGCCCTGTATATCTCCAGGATGCACTAGACGGATGACTCCGAACTCCGCACCAGAAATCACGTCAGCATCACAACCTGCGAAGAGAGAGAGAGAGAGAAGGCATCCCCGGGCAAGGGGATGGGCACCCGCGTTGTCTCCGCCCCCGAAGGGGTTGAGACGCAAGCGGGGCACGGAGCTCCGAAAGCGTCATGGCCCCGTGCAGGCAGGCAAGCAAGCAAAGTGAACAGTAGCAAGATCTGTGTACTTGCACGCGAGAGTGCGTGACAAGGTACGAAAGAGGGTGGACATGGAAGTGGCGGCAATGCAAGGAGATGTGCAGTGTAATCGATAAGTTCATGTTGCGGTACAATGCGGCAACTCCCGGAAATTCGCCCGCTACAAACCCGGCCCCAGTCACCGGGCGACGTCGGGCCAGGGAGCTTCATCACTGCAGCCCGGAATTTGCAAAGAAGACTTGTGGTACCAGCTGTCATCTGGACCAGGGAGCCCCAGGCCCCACTGCTGCCACCTGACCTGTGCCAGTGAATTCGCCCCGGGAACCCCCCGTTAACGCGGTGTCCATAGTGTCTGTTTCGAGTCTGGGTCCCAAAGTGAATCTCGCATGTGTCGTGGCCTGACACAGTGCTCGTAGTCGTCGGAAGTACACGGCACTGTCGCCCTAGTGCCACCAAGTGGGGGAAAGGGGGGGTGCTCCTTGAGTCATCCACGACTCTTGGTGCCGCCCCGGGGGTCCTCACTCTTTCCAGCACCAGCCCACCAAGCAAGGACAAGCACAAGGCCCTGGGACAACCTGCAAACAAACTGTGGCACTGGAACACTTCGCAAAAAATAAAAAACTGTTTTCCGTAGATCGGCTGATGAACCCCTGGCAGACTTGAGCTGAGGAGCTTGTCTGCTGTGTCCCTGTCGAGAGTGCCGGACCGCATCTTGTCCAGGAGCTCCTGTCTTTAGTGCGAACAAGTAGTAAAAGCCCCACATCGCCCCCGTCGGGTGGCTTGCTTGTTTTAGCACGACAAGGAAAGATACCGCTTTTGTCTTCTACTGAGCTGTAACGAATGATTTGCTTCAGTACGATGAAGTAGTAGATGCGGCAAAACGGAGGCCCTATTAATTCGCAACAGCGTTTTATGTTGTTGCTCGCTGCCCGTCACTGCCATTGTTTGCGGCAACTTATCATGGTAATGACACAAGCGATAGGTCTGTCCAGATTTTCGTGCAATGTCAGGAAAAAAACAGAGGCAGTAAATCTAAGTGTGCTTTGCCATATTCAATCTCTTCAGCAGGGCACTGCTCTTGTGTCATGGACTGCGTCTCTTGGAAGGAGGCCAGCATGTGCTGTTTTCCACTGGCTTTAAAGAGCTCGTTGTCCTCCGAAACCAATTTAAACCGCCAGTGTCTCATACACGCGGAAATGTGTTCATCTTTTTGGCTGGCCAATCGTGGTGGCATGTACCACTTCGTCCACTGGAAGGAACGATAAGCCTTTCGCAACCCAGAGTCTATGTGCACGGTGCTCATTGCGCTCGACATCCTGACATGCGGCCAACCGTAAACCAGAGGCATCCCAGTTTGTCTTTGAAGCAGTGTTCGTCAAATCCTTACTGTTGCACAGGGGCATTCAACACATCTTTGGCACATATCCACTGCCCCTTTGGAGTAAACCGGGTGTGTACTTGCAAGAGTCTGGTATGCCGGGTTGCTGTTGTTGGAGTTAGAGTAACAGCATCTCACACAAGGGAATTTGGCAGAGAAAAGCTGTTGCGTGTCCTTCCTCAAATCACCCGCGGCCCTGCTGAGTTTGTCTCGGCAACCTGACCAAGGCCCCCTTTCCCTGCGTTTCCCCGAAATCCCGGACAGTAGGAGTCAGACCCAGGCGAAGCCCGGCAAGATATGCATAGTGCCAACATTGCATGCGCTAGCTGGCGGTATGCGCGTCTTCTGCCATCTCGCTGCAGGCTGTTCAGAATCTGCTGGACGCTGCTGGAAGGCGAACTGAAAGCACTGTTCGGCAATGATTCTGTCGATGTCTTCTTTTTGTTTTGGTTGTTCGGATAAAACAACTTGTGTGTTTGCATTTTGTTGCTGTTCTCGCATCATGAGAACGCTCGTTTCCTGCTCCTGCTGAACAACCATGATTTGATCTGCGATGTTCCTCCTGCGTAACTGTCCTAACTCCTGGCCGACGTTGTCGTCGTCTAGCTGCCCTTGCTTCACGTCCTCAGTCACTTTCTTCTGCACTTGGTCATGAAAGATAGAGAATTGGCTTCCCGAACGCTTACATTCCTCCACCCGGCGTTCCACAACCGAGTATGTATAAAGCCCCTGACGGTTCTGATTCGGACATCATCTCACCATCCAAGGTAGGTGCGTCAAGTGACCAAGACATAGGCGCGCAATACTAGCAAAGGCTAACTTGATGCAAATGGCTACACGTCGGATTCACATCACAAACTTCCAATCCAGCAAACAGATTCGAAAAAAATGGTCTTGCTTAAAATCGGGGTATCTGACAGGCGCTTGGAGGTTCTCGTGGTCTCCTGCATCGTGTCGCTCTTCTCCGCTGCCTTAGGAACAGTGACGAAGCGTGGAGGGGGCAAAGAGTCAATCCAGCGTCACCTGTAGCGAGAGTGGTGTCTTATACACAGACAACACAGTGTGACTGCTGCTGCTCATGGCAGAGTGCAGGGGCACGCGGGGGTAGGTGCCCGACCCGTACGAGGCACTGCACAGCCATTCTGGAATCTTGGGGAATCCCGTCACCCTGGGACAGGTCGAGACGTCTCGAGAAGACAGCGATTGCAAACTGCACTGCTGCGCACCGTCGCAAACATCCGCGAGAGATTTCTGAGCGCTGGCTGACATCCCGCCTCACGCATGAGTACTGCAGAGCTGCTAGTACTATCGCATGGCAACTGATCCTACAACTCTTTCAGTGGACCCGACGTGCCCTACACATGCATCAACCCATCTTTCCTTGAGAGGTCGCTCGTACGCAAGGTGAGAAGCAGTTCGACCAGTGGTGAAAACTGGACAAACGCGCCTCACCGGCGATTTTGAAGTGCCTGGCAGCCGCTTTTTTGTCCTGCAGAGAGAATTCGATAGCAGACGCCCTCCAAGAGGCTGCCAGCAAGGTCTCTCCGCTCTCCGTGCTGAGTTTCGGTCCATCGGGAAGCCGTTCTTCCCTCTGAGCTTGAAGACGCCCAGGTGGAAATGGGCTCTGCTGTCCCCGCCCTCCAAGGAAGAAACTCGAAACATGTCCGAACGGCACAGGAGAGATTGCCTCCGCCCCGCGTTCGAGGTGGTAGTTGGCCATCGTGTAGTCTTGTGGCACCCCGAACTGGCCCCTAAGAAACATGTCCGAATGGGCCCGGAAAAGAATGGAACAAGCATGGATCAGTGTCCGAAAGGAGAGGGAGAAAGAGAGAGAGAGAGAGAGAGAGGGAGAGAGAGAGAGAGCAAGAGCGAGCGAGCCAGAGCCGCGCTCGATCCGTCGGTCGCTCGCCGCAAGAGAACAACACGGAGGCGCCATTCGCACGCTCCCTGCGCCCTGCGGCACGCTGCGCTCGGCTCTCCGCTGTAAGTCGCGCGCTCGGCGAAGAGGGTCCCAAGGTCAGTGTCCGCCACGGCGAAGCCTGCCTCGGCGGCCTCCAACCCCGGCCCGCCCCCCCAGAGCCAAAGAAGCACTCGGAACTCATCCTTTTTGTTGCATCCGCTCCGCGTGTCTGCACAGAAAAGAACATCTCCTCTCCTACTTGCTGGAAGTGGGGGCTCCTTTCCCGAGTCTCAGCTGGCGACCAAGCTGATCGACCTGCATTTAGCGGCAGCTGTTCTCACCCGTCAACAGGTCGTAGGTGCAGCAGAAAATGAGCATCGTGGTACCCACAGATCTGGCGCACTTGAGTGCGGCGAGCGTAGGACCGAAGGGGCATTTCTCGTCTTGTTGCTTCTGCCCCCATCCTTTCAAGATTGCTCCGACAGAGATGCCGAACTTGCATCCGAAAGTGTCGGCAGCTGCGCAATTGACGGACAGCGTTATGCCAACACCAGTCCAAAACCATTGCGTCGTCGCGCCTGACCGTGACGCTGGACACCCGAAAGTGAAGAGAGGAGCTGGTTCTACACAAAAGCCTCATTCCGCGCTGCTGCTCTGCTACGCATTTACCTCTGTCACGTTCCCAGCCTGCAGCAGCTGCTGCACTCAACGTGATGGAAGCTTGAGGAGGTTTGCCGCTAAGGATGTTCTCGAGGCTCTTCTGCACACTGACACCACCTCAGTGTCTCAGAAGCAGTTGACAGCCCGCATTTGACGTGAAACCTGTACATGCATGCATGCAAACGTTCATAGGTGCATGTGTACATAGTACATACACACACACGTACATACGTACGTACATACGTACATACGTACATACGTACATAAGTACATACGTACATACGTGCATACGTACATACGTAATTACATACATACGTATGTACATACATACATATCCGCCGACCCCGCCGGGGGCGGCGCTCAGAAGCTTTCAGTCTTGACCCAGCCGTCCACCCCGTCTGCCCGGTCCCACTTCCGGCTGCGAAATTTAAGTCTACCCGGTCCCACTTCCTACTCCTCCCAAAACCCTCTTCGGCGCAGGTTGGGCTGGTTTTGGCTGCTTAGTAGTGCAAGGTCATAGTCCAGTAATTTAACTGGCCAGTTTTGGCTGTGATTTAGTAGTGGCAGAGTCAACCCTTTTTTGTCACGATCACCCTCTTTTCGGCACGCACTGGGCGCTCGACTGGGCTGGTTTTAGCTGGTGTTGGTGGTATTTAGCGTAATTGAATTGCTTGATTAGGCTGGTTTTGGGTGGTTTTAGCAGTATTTGTAGGTGGTTTTAGTGGTATTTAGAATACTTGAATTGGATCCCAATGCATGCCGAACCCCTCCTGGGCGTTTGTCTCCTCCTGGGCGTTTGTCGAGGGTGGCTGTGGCTGGTTTTGGCAGTATTTAGTTGTATTTAGAGTAATTTCATTGGACCCCAATGCATGCCGGCCCTATAAAATGGCCCGGACTGCCTCCTTCCCGCCGACCCACAAATTGCTATAAAATGGCCCGGGTAACCTCCACATCAGCAGTCATGCGGCATGATGTTACAAAGCTATGTTCCTGCAAAATGGCCCGGGCTAGGTTGGCACTCCGACGCCGCACTATAAAATGACCCTCCATGAAATGACACGACCCATTTCATAGGGGGGTCAAGCCGGCCATTTCATAGGCTGATATCGAAGGGGGTTGGCACGAGGACCTGGAAAGTCTGCCCTTGATTAAGACAAGAATGTCTGGCTGCAGGATCTTGATCGAGTCTGATGAGTCTGAGGCGCCAGACACCCCGAAATTCACGGCAACATTGGTGTTGATCGGCCGACCATAGCCACCGCTTGCGGTTACAGCAAACTGGCCGAAGCACTCCAAGAGCTTGGCCACGAAACTTACTACAGCCTTGAAAACCTGCAAACAGTTGGGGGATATGGGCTCAAGGCACACTACGGCACACTACTGCTCATGAGCTCAACGGTCTCCCAGCCTTCACAAAGGGCGAGGCGAGCTTACACCAGAAGTTGCAATGGGAGGCCTTGGCCGGGCGGCTCGCACGGGCCCTGACGCCAGAGCTTCTGGGCAAAGACTCCATGGACAGTGCCCGTCCGGATGGCGGTGAAGGCTTACTTATGAGCAAAAGGGTCCATTCTAGCTGCTGAGATAGCACAGCCACAGCACTGCCACACTCGCAGCGCAAGTCACAGACGCGAACAATAACCTCATCGGCATGCAGCCAAGTCGCTTCCCCGACTTCCTTGATATCAAATCTCTCCCAACTCCAATGTGCCGGAAGGTCCCAGTAGTTCATTGGACCCTGCGTGACGAGGTCCTCAAGTCTAGTGCCGTGCAAATCCGGAGCTCTGTACAGCTTGGAAACGACACACGAATCATCTACGTCAGCAGCGGTCAATCCAACCAGGCAGCATTGCCCCCATCCATCTTCATGAACCTTTTGTGTTTTGTGTTGTAGAGCGCAATCTTGCCACCTTCGAGTTGCACCACCCTGAAGCGTTCCCACGTCATCCACTCGACCAGATCTTCGATGTTGCGTTTGCTACTTGCAGCCATCTTACCCTGGTCGTTCATCTGCAAGAAGCGGTTCCATTTGGTGTTGTGGAAAGCAACTTCGCCATGTCCGGCCATGATAGGAACCCACCGTTCCCACTCCCAGCCACTTGGAAACGGATCCTTCCATGAACTGTCCTTCTTTTCAATATTGTGTTGCTTGTCCATACCTTGGTGCACATGCCACTTGAAATTCAGGAAAATGCTCGAGTCGCCCAAGCAGTGTAGTGACGGGGTCTATTATATGCTTTTCGGCGGTGGATTCGTAACGACGTGTTGCCTTCTGTATGGCAGTGTCAGGCCGGCAGAGGCCAGAAGTGCTAATCCCCCAGTGACTCTGCGGCATGGAGACGACAAGCCATGACACTCAAAACTCTTGCTTCACGCACCAGGTGACGCACGTATTTGCTCCAGGCGTGATTCCACAAGACAACCGTCCGGGCGCAGAACCAGAAACTCATTGTGGAGGCCTCGTTGCACGAGCTCGACGGTTCTAGCACCATGCGTCTCGAGTTTCAATCAAGTCCATAAGGATCTGTGGTACAACTGCGACTGCACACTGCCGTGTGGACACGCAGTGGAGCTGAGGCAGCAACTGGTGCGACCTCTTCAATGTAAAATTTCTCCCACGTCCACCATGAAGGGATATCGTTAATACCCGATCTGGCAACACTGGTTATAGCCTTGGAGTCGGGTGCTTGGCATGAGTCATCTAGCAACCAACACACACACACTAACTATTCACGTCCACACCTTGCTTCAGAGCGGCAGAGCCATGGTCCATCTTCACGAACTTTTTCCATGCTGTGCTCCACAGTGCGAAGTGGCCGTTGCCCATATCTTTCAACTTGAACCGCTCCCAATCCCAATGACTTGGAAGGAAATCTCGACTGCACTCGGAACTTCTGCCCACCTTGCCGTGATTGTTCAATTGCAGAAAACGGTTCCACTGAGTGTTGTGGAAGGCGATCTCCCCATTACCGACATCCACACACACAAATCTCTCCCACGTCCAGCTGTATGGCATGTCGTTCCGATCCCTCCATCCGTGCGCACCCCTCTCCACCCTATGATCAGACATACCTTGGCAGATTGCAAGACCGGCAGAGAACTTGCCCTACAGGCTTACGGGTATAAAGACCATGTGGCCAGTTCCGTGGGACATCTCAACATTGGACACAGGGATCTGCATCTCTTGCATCAGGAATGAGATAAGACTTGTGCCCAGGCCAAGCAGCGCATGTAGTGCTGATGGGCATGATTCCACAGCGCCACCGTTTTCCCAACACACGAGTGAGGGGAAACCTCAGCAGCTCCCACACAGTAGCACGATGGGGGAGCTGCTTCAAGACCGGAAGCCCACCTCGAGAGCTAGCAGTTTAGCCCTGTAGTGAGAACACCCCATATCTGAATTCTGGCTGCCGGGCCACGTCCTTTCCGGTCTCATTCAGTGTCAGCGACAGAAGGGATCTTCCCTTCACGGCACAAGCGGTCAAGCGGTCGTCTGCTTTTGGTCGTGACTGCATGGCATGACTGCATGGCCCCGCATGGCCTGCTCCTGCTCTGCCGGGGTCTTGGCGGCGTTCGCCCCTGCCAGTTGGACTCTCTCTGGCTCGTCCTTTGCGTCGCACAGCACTCGAAGCCAGCACCACCCGACCTCTACGACAGGCCCTCCATTTCGAAAGCCCGTCCTCCAGGTCATCTTCCTCTTCCTCTTGGTCACTCATATCCCCCACATCCTGCAGGTGCAGTATGGTGGATCCATCACCACCCCCAGAGAACGAACTACTGCGCGAGCTTGCGGAGCTTGCGGCCTCGACGCGCAAACGCCCCTTCTCCAGCTTCAGCCTCTGGTGACTCTGGTGCTTCTTTTGGTGCTTCTGTTGGCTTCCTTCCTTCTCTTCGAGGGCGTGCCTCAGATTCACTTCAAGTTCGAGCTGTCCGAACCTGCTACATGGAAGCTCAAGGAGATCCAAGCTACGCATACTTTGCAAACTCCACATGGTCCACCAGTCGCAGAGCCCGCTCCGGATCCGTGTTGGTCATGTCCTTCATTGCAAGAATATCATACGACGCATCACTGCGATGAATGAAAGCACAAGTTCTCCTAGACATTCCCCAGAACTTCGTCTCTTTCCAGAAAGGTCCTCCATGAAGGGCAAGATGACCTCCATCACTGCCTTGCGGCCTCCGGGGAGTCAGGAGGAGTCGAAGAGTTTGGGGCTCAGTGCCGGGCGCCTCGCAGCGCGTAGCGTTGCGCTGCCTCCAGGGAGCTCTCGAGGAGGCCCTCGTGGAAGAAATGCACCTCCTCACGGTGGTGCTCGGCCACGAAGTGCTGCAGACGAGCGTCCAACCTGACAACGGAAGAGACTTTCAGTCGTCATCTCTCATCTCTCGTCTTCCGAGCATTCTCTCTGGAACTCTCAAGTCTTAACTGATCGAAGAGGCTTCACACGCTGTCGGATCTCCAGATGCAGGTGGCCGACGGCTCCGGTCTCGAAAAGTGCCATGCTCTGCTTGTGTGAGGCCACGAAGACATCGTGCAGGTTGGTTGGGTCGCACGGCAGCTTTTGACAAATTGGCCGCCACAGCTGCTCCAACTGCTTGCCCGTCGAATGCATCGATGAATTCACCCCGTGGGCATTCAAGATGCGGTGTGTTGAGGCCGTCGCACGTTGAAGTGCACTGGACATGGCCAATGTCTCAGCATGCACTGAACCCTCTGCAGCCCGTGCTTCTCGTTGAAGGAACGCTGGTGCAGCGAGGGCATGCGGGTCCGCCTCTTCCAAGCCATCACAGCGCAGCTCTGCAGGGATGGTCCTGTCCTCGTCTTCATCCCCTTCCTGAATGAGGGCACCCTTCAGTAGTGGCCACGTAATCTCCTCAAAGCGCGCAACTTGCTCTGTGATGGAGGCAAAGGTCTCCATATCAACCTCTGTGGGCACAGCTCTTTGGAGGATGCACTGTGCGATGGTAATGCACTCGGCAATAACGGCTTCGCTCCCGAATGGGCAGTACCTCTGGCCAGATTCCGCAGTCATTTTCTCGCGCAGCACCAGAAAGAAACCGTGCACCTTGTCAAGGAGCATATCCCGGTCCTGGTACGGAACATGAGTCGCAGCATGAAGCCTACAAGTAAGTAAATCCTGAAGCTGTGCGGAGACTAAACGCAGCGCTTGGAGCCCCACGGCCGTGATGTTGCCGAAGGCATGCACGATACCAGGGCTGTGGTGGCCATTGCGAAGCAGTGTGGAGATGTTCGTCAGATTCAGAAGCACGATGGGCATAGAGGTCACCAGGTCCGTAGACTTGCCCAGCTGAATTACTTGCCGTTGCTCCGTCTCCTGCTCTTGTTTCAGCATCTCCTGAGACAAAGAGCCGGCTCTCACGACACGAGAGTCCGAGAGACTATACCTCACAGATCCTCGGGCATTCCAATTCCGGCTAAGCTGGAAAGCACGCGGCTCGCCTGGTCAATCGCCGTCTCTGAGCCGATGGAAGCTTGAAGCTGCTTGCCTTAGCGAACAGGCCCCCAAAGCCGGAGGGCCGGAGCCTTGCCCTATGTTATATCTTCTACCCAAAGACAAGGCACAATCATGGAAAAGGTGGCATCCACCACTGGCGGGATAGAAAACAGCTGCATGGCAAGTCTCCTGAAGCTACTCGGCTTCATCATGCAATGCGCAGGACTCTGGGCTTCCACAACTCCTGGGGACAGTTCGGCGCCTTCTCATTGCGGGCGCACTTCCTAGGATAGAAATTGCAGCTTCAAGAACAACAGGTCTGAGAGGGCCAATTTACCGCTTTATGGCAAGACTCAATTCGCACTCCTCTGCAGTGAGCCCCTCCCATCCGACGCAAGATTCCTTCAGGTTCTTCGTGTAAGGGGTCCCCACGCACGTCTTCTTGTCAAAGACGGTAAACTCACGCTCGGAGCCGTCAGACGGTTCAGTCGCTTCAAGCCACAAACGTCGGGAGGTCTTTGCTGCGAAGGCGCTCAGCGCCTGCAAAGCCAAGATCCTGGCAAAACAAAGGGAAGCTGTGGTCCTCGCACGCACCTCGAAGATACCGGATGTCCTCCAGATTAGCTGCATTGTGAAAGGTGTCACCAGGCCAAGGCTGCAAACTTCCTGAGCCTATACTGCCACATCGTGACCGATGGCTTTGAGCCGCGTTGGCATCGTGGCCGGGCAATTTGGCACAGAAACAGGTGACGGAACATGCTCCAGAAGCTACGTTGCATGGACTTTCCTACATTCTTCCCTTGCCACGGCACGGCTTAAACTGGTCGCGCACGGCTACAAAAAGCCGCTCAAGTCTTTGTGCCCAGCAAGGGCCCCATAACATGCGGTCACGGCACAAACTCAATGCGAGCCTCAAATCATCTCTCACAACAAGAGACACTAGTCACTAGTCGAAAGCCGCCGCCACCCGCCCTACTTGTACTGCCTCAGCCCCGGAGGTTCCGGCCTTTTCCAACGTCACAAGTTTCGCTTCTCTGTCACGGCTTTTGAGCACTGTCCAACTGCCTATCTACGAGTGCAACGCAAACTCTCAGCAGTCTCTAGGTCGTGATTTCCGAAATTCGAAAGCTGCAGGAGGTTGAGTTGTAAATGTTTAAAGGCACATCCACAGTATCCTGGTCCACCTGCAACCCTCATCGGTGCCTCCTGCAGGCAGCGCACCCCTCTCTTGAAGTCCGTCCTGGCTCCAGGTTCCAATCTTGCAGCATAGTTTGGTGCTTCGAAGGGGACACATGTCAGGTCATCGACGAAGCCAGTTTTGGGAACATCAGCATCATGGCCACTGTCCAGATTCAGGCTGCAGCTCCCTCAAACATGCCACAACACATGCCGACGGCACCCGGACTTTAAGCAGCGTTGGCCTTCAGCGTACGTCTCCTGACTCGGCTAGGCCGCTGGGAAGGACGGTCGGCGAAGCGGCTCAGCGCTTTAGCGTTAGAGCTTCCTTTGCTGACAGTCAAAGCTCTTGTCGACAAAGTGCCTTCTGCTGCTACTCCAACGAAAGAACTCAGAGCTCTGTCCGCTACTCCAGCTCGAGGAACTCTCGAAAGCTGCTTGGCCTCGCCGGGATCACATTATCCAGTCACAACCACGCATCAAAAAGGAACCTTTCGCCGTGCCTCGCCGGCCCATCCGCCTACGAAAGCCTGGGCAGACGATCGAGACTTGGTTCTCTTTACAGTAGGTCAAGACCTTTTGGCGGTTTGCGCATATGTCCTGACTGCTAGCAGCAGCCGCAACGACACTCGCGCTGGTGTTATGCTTTCATGCAGCACTACACGAGCTGCAGCATCCCGCCCAGACGAAATTTTCACGACAACCTTTTCGAGAAGACATCCCAGACAAGGAGCTCTTCCCAGGATTGTCAGCCATGCCAGCGCGATGAAGCGACACCTGCACTGAAGAGCTGTACAAACATTCCTCTGGTAATGCCGACGGCAAAGCGAGAACGACTGTCGGAGCTGCTGCTATGCATGCTTCATCGGAACACTGGAATGCTCTTCTCCAACTGCCCTTCCCACCACATTTTCACACTACAGGAAGCACGAAGCCATGCCTGGCGATCCTCCGCAACATGCCTGACAAGCACGACTAGCTCCTGCTTGAGATGGACGGCGGCAGCCATCACCTTCCTTTGCTGAAACCTTTCGCCAGGTGCCTGTTTCACTGGCCCCGTTTCAAGCAGCTGGATCTTCCACAGCTGCATGGAAGCAGGTGTGTTTGTTGGCGGAATGGTCTGCTTGTCTACCAACAGCCAATGGGAACTGACATACCAGCACAGTGTGTTGGTTGCAACACGGGACGTGTGATGACGGAAATACTGCGGTCTTGTAGTGCAGAGGTAACTGACACGGTGCCTCAAACCTCGTAAGTCTGATTAAGACGGCTCATTTTCGCAGAGAAGCGTATGAAGTTGAAGTGTCGGGCAGAGACACACCATGTCATTTCAGAATCTGGTACGAGACAGTGTGCCGACATGGAAGGGCCGCCGACCAGGTTCTACAATGCAATGCTTTATGTGCAACCGCGTTTCTTTCCTTCGCTACAAATCGCGGGGGGGAGTTGTCGTGTCTCGATGGTTTCGATGCCGGTGAAAAGGAGAAACCCGAAAGCTGTCCGAAAGTTGCTGACCTTTCGAGGCTGGAGCAATTATCAGTGCGGAGAAGAACTAAACAGAGATGTTCTGACATTCACGATGTCAGCATCTTGCGGTATGCATTCAAAACAGGCCCTGCGGGCGAAAATGGATCCCAACCAGCTCTCAAAGCAGCAAACATGTGTAAAGTCCCATCATTCGTTCTCATCTAGTACCTCTTGACATCCTGTCGCCTTTGCTCAGGATCCCAAGCTGCGAAGGCTGAGGGCCTGCTCATGCTTGGGCTTGGGCCTAAGCTTTGGGATTGGGGGTCTGTCAGTGAGACCTAAGGAGAGGGCGGAGGCTCCTCAGCGCTCTATGAAACAAAGGGCCCCGGTTTCCAGCGCTGGGCTGGCGCCCCGGGTCCGAAGGCGACGTCGAAGCTCAAGAGCCCTCGGCCCGCTGTGACGTTTGAGATAGGACTGCCGGCGTTCTGAATTGAAGCCTACAGTGCCACCTCGTGTACTGACCGAGGCTCAAACGCTGCGGGGCTGCAGAAGCGTCGCATCACCGGCCTTCTCTGGCTTCGGAAAGAGCACCTGCTGTGACACTTACAGAGTCTTTACCGCTCTCGTCGCAGGGATCTTGGCTGTGCGGAGCTTCTTGGGTCCACGCCATGGGCATGACGTTGTCCCAATCTGAGGTGATCATGTCGGAGCATGGCCTCAGCAACCAAGTGCGGGGCCCGCTAGAATTCGCATTTTCTCGCCCTCCCTCCAGGCTTCCGCGCTTGAAAAGCCACCCCGTTGTACGCTCACGGTGCCAGCAGGTGCCACACCTGGACGACACCGAAGTTAGCGAGACCTACCCCGCTCCGCTCGTCTGCTCTCCTGTGATCTCCTGCGATTCGGCGAACGGCTCCGCACCAGAATGCTCCAGAATCCATCATTTTTGTTTCGGTGCAGGCAAATATCTTGCTGGGGTCCGGGCCATCCATCAATGCAACCGTACTTAATCTCCTGCGAGTAGCGCCAAACAAACTGCGCAACCGTCCCACAATGTTGACAGAGACCACGCCCGTCCCTGCCGAGGGCGAACTCCACAGCAGAGGACAGCCTTGCATTCCGGCCTTGAGCATTCGGCAGAGGTCGCAGAGCTGAAGCGGCGCAACACTGCAAAGCTCTGGACTGCACCGCCGAAAACGGGTATCCCTTATTCTGCGCCGCTGGCGGACAGTCGCAAACTTCTTGTCCGGCATAATCACCACCTCCGTACAAGAATCAACACAGGCTCAGCCGCTAACCATGACAAGGGCAAAACAAAGGGCCAGTGCATCGCCCTGAGAACCAAGTCATGGAGCTGCAACTGTGCTTACAGTCGTGATTGAACCCAGTGAGGTCAACAACTGGACAGGCTTCTCTCCACCGCAGACTTCGCTCCATGACCCCTTCCCATCCCTTCCCTTCCTGCATAGTTCAAGTTCAAGCCGAGGGCAGTCCGCCCGCCTTGATGGGGCCGTTTCGAGTGTTGCGCACCAGCGTCAGGGTCACCCTCGGCTCGAGGTAGGCTCCAAGGTGTTACGGTCACGGCGACTGGGCGACCGGGGCAGAGGCGAGTCGCCCTCGGACTCCCCTACCAACCTCGGCAGATCGGGGAGGCTCAGGTTACACAGCTCCAGATTGAGATGGACAAGAGAGAGCGCACGAGTTGAAGTCAACTACAGTCGAGCAGAGCAGGGCACTCAGACAAACACTTCAATCACTTCAATTCAAGTTCGGAAATTCAGGGAGCTCGAAAGCTTGTCGAGGCACTTTGCGATGTCCTCGACCGTGGAATCAACGGTCTCCGTGCCGTTGACACCAATGACCTCTGCGTGTTCAGCTCAAAACCCTTGCAGGATCTCTCTGTCCCGAAGACCACCCTGAGCGGTACTTCGGAAGCAAACAACATGAACCGTGAAGCCAGGCTTCATCAGCGACAGTATGACACACACACCCACACACTTTGGCTCGGCACGTGCTGATGCGAAGGAAGACAGACAGGACCAGACGTGACAAAGACAGATTGCAGCAACTGTGCAGGCTTAGTTTCACGAATCGGCCCATGATGGAAGCAACACATTCAAGGGTGTTTTTTGGGTAGGCCGCAGTTGCAGGTACAGGTGGTTGATCAGACCACCCTTCCCCCATCTTGGAATAGCTTCGTTGGCACAAGTTGCACACAGGTATCCAAGACGGGCCTGTGCCCCCTGCCTGAAAATTGCTTGATTACAAAACTGATGAGGCTCACTCGGTCACCATGTTCAGGTGTGCACACACACACACGCCCTGAAGATCAGGGCTTCATCTGACTGGCTGGTGCTGAGCGAGGTCAACAGAAGCGTCAGCCACTGCTCAGACCTGTCATCCGTCACCATGTACAGGTGTGCACACACACAGGCCCTGAAATTCAGGGCTTCACCAGCACGAGAAAGCGGCGGTCCTTTTGCGGGGCAAAGCTCAGTCGACAGGCTCTGGTGCGAACTGTGTATGCGGGCAGTGTGAAACATGTATGAAATGACAGCGTCACCTCAGTCCCGCCCTGACGAGCAGTTTTGCGCATGCCGTGGAGCGGCGGTTTGGGTGAGGTGCGGATCGCAAGGAACTTGAGGAAGACATGGGTGGTGCCAAAGTTGGATCATAAAGATCCTCAGCCAATGCTGATTGATCAGAAAAGGACGAGGATCCCGGCAGTTGAGCATCTTGTCGGTAGTTGCAGTCCTTCTTTAAGCGCTTGCGATCCTTTTTAGACTTTTTCGTCTTCTTTTTTTTTGTCTTGTCCTTGGACTTTTTAGCCTTCTTGATGGTCTTCGGCTTGTCTAATTGCTGAGACTGGTTGGCGCTTGCCGGATGATCTTCCGGAGAATCGAATGCCGAATGCCAAGAACTGGTGTCATCCTGAGAATCAATGATTGGGGAATCAGGTTCCCGATCCATGCTGACTGTGAATCGAGGGCAAAGCTTGCAACAAAATGGCTGCAGTAACATGCACGCATGTCAATGGAAGGCAACAAGGACTCACTGCAAGTTTTGAACTACATCGCAAAGGTTGGCCCACTTCAACTTCTGCGGGCAGGCGCTGTAATCCGAGCTGATGACCCACTGCCACGGCATGGGAAAATTTTAATTATGCATCATCGCAATGGGCTTTGATGCTCTCACCTCAAGGAGATCTGGTTCGTTTGCGTGAAGGAGAGGTCGATGGGTCACCCGCTGGCTGCAGGGGACGGTCTGCAATGGTTCGCTGCCTATTCCAGGCACGCGAAGCCTCGAACCACACCCACCACCAATTCGCACCATCGGTTTTCCAAGCCCAACGCCAGGCGTGGGGAGTCGGGGATCGGCTGCGTGGCTGATCCGGCATGGTCTGCTGGTGGGCTCCAGTGAGAAAAATGGCTGCGAGTAAACATGTGCAGATGGATGCCCATTGAAGGATGCAACAACCGCTCTATGTGCAAATCCGGTGCATGCGACTCTTGCATGAATCAATTGGGTCCGCGCTGCCGAGGACTTCAGCTATTCAACGGTCCAGCTCGTCTCCGTCCAGCATGTTCAAAAGATTCGGGGAGACTGTTGACGAAAAAGAAGAACACATGATGCTGGAATGCCACAAAGCTCAAAAAGCGGTCGGAGACTGCATGGAGTTCCCGCATGGCGGGGAAGAAAATTTAGGGTACGCTATCAGACGCTATCAACACGAGAAACAAGCTGAATGCTATGCATCGAGACATGCTGATCACAACATGGAGCACGGGGCACTCTTTTTCTCAGGCTTCGCTGATTCGTCCTTTAACGAGAGTTCAATGCCGCTTCGAGCTGCTGGACCCCGTGTTGTAGGTCATGTATCTCGCGTCTAGTGTAGTCATTGTGACGAAGGCGGCGAGCATTTCCCGCAATGATGCACTCCGTAGTGAACTGAGCTGCGAGCACTCTCGAGATTGTCGGTCGTCTTCCTCACTTGGAGAGTCTTCACCAGCTAGAATTTCAAGGAGAGCCTGCGTCAGTTGCTCGCGTCGGGCCGCAGGGCTTTCGGCGAGATCATGAGTGGTCTCGGGTTCGCTAGAAGCCATGTTGTGACCTTGAGCCACATCCATCAAAAAAAACGAATGCACGGAATCGGAGCTGCAACAAGATGGCAAGTATGGTGTGGGATCGGTCACGTTTACGATGTGACGACGTGAAGCTTCATGGTAGGCGCCAGAACTTTGCCTTGAATGCAAAACTATGAAACGGGAGGCCCCGCTCATCGGCGAGGTCCCAAAGGAATCTGAGGTCGGAGAGGGCCTGCGCTCGAGGATGAGCGCACTGCTTGATGGTGTGAGCTCTTGCCAACACCCCACTGAGCTGCACTGCTTGTGGAGACGCCGAAAACGTGCTAGGCCGGTCTTCAGACTGGCATGCACGATTGTAAAGAATGCGGCGGTTGCACAGGTCGAGGGAAGAACCCACGAAGCCGTAAGCTGGTTCATCTTCAAGTACAATGTCTCCGCCGTAGAATTTGCTGTTCAAGAACAGTTTGACACCAGGCAGTTGTTCGAACCTGCGTTCCGAGATCCAGAGTCTGTTGTCCACATAACGCAAGCTGAGTAAATTGCGGCTCAGGCTGGAGCATGTAATGCTAAAAGTGCGCTGCCAGATTTCTTCTTGCGCTGCAATGACCATCCCGCATAACACGGGCGACAGCGGGGACCCCATTGGGGAACCATGAGCTTGTCTGAAACCTCGTCCGGCCACCATGAAACGTTGCAGGGCAAGGGCATGAAGTATAATGGTGGGGACGTCTTCGGTCCAGATTCTGACTTCTCTTGTGGCCCTGGCCAGCCGTTTTCCGCGGAATAGGCGCAACTGTTGCGCTTTCTCTTTCAAGTTGATGGTGAAAACCGTGTCCGGTCGGACGCCATGCCTCTGCCTGTAAAATTCCAAAGTGATCCGCCACGCAGTCAAGAACTGCGATTTGGCAATGGGGTTGAAAAACCGCAGTGGTTCTGCGGTTCCCTGCTGGAAGAATTCCCGTAAATGACTCGGGAGTTCGTAGACGTCTCCTTTTGCGAATGCTTGAGGGAAAGCAATGCTGCACAGTCTTTACAGCAAACGTGATCTGGCCTCAAGCAAAGGTCGCATGAGTGCATCCACGAACGAAATAATCGGTCGGCCTGCTTTGAAATCCTTCTTGCGCTTGGGAAGCGCGTATGCTTGTGGTGTCTTCGGCTGGCGCCGGAAAGCCCACGGGTATCGACGTTGCAGGGCGCGCGTAGCTGCCGTCTGAACCTTGGCAGTTCTCCTTCGAAGTCTTCGGTCACTTCGTGGAACACGTTCTTGTTGCAGAAGGTGCCATCCAACATGTTACGGTACAGCACCGGGCAGTAGCAAACGGACGCACGAGGTTGGTCCTCGCGAGGTTGGTCCTCGCAGCGCCAAATAGCTCCTTGTGTTTTGCTTTTAACGCTGTCCACAATGCGACTGTGGTACTTGGCGGCCACAGCTTTGTTGTGCTGCGACCACATGGCTTGGAAAGCCTGCTCAAGATTGCGAGGGGGGCCAGGCAGCTGTGGTTGGTGGCACACCAGGTTGTCCAGGCTGCGCGAAATTGTTCCCACATGGGAGCTTGTCCTGGGAAGTAAGTGTCTCCACTGCTTCCACTGATCACTTGTCGTTCAAGGGTGGACAAATGATCTTTGAAATGAACACCAGAAGCTACAACATGTCCGTCGTATAGTGGTGATTCGGGTGCATGTCGTTTGATGGCGGCGCATCGACATGTGGGTTGGTGCCTGGCTGCCCATTGTTTCAAGGCATCATGATGGTTATACAATGCCTGTGCAACACGTGGGTGCTTGGGAAAGACCACGCTGGATTTTGGCACATGAAAAGGAGTGACGGCCTGAATACAGCCGGAAATGTATGCCCGCATGCATGTTCGAAGCTGGCTGCGGTATGCATCGTGGGCCATAAAAGGCACCCGCAGAGGCATGTAACACTTCGGCGCCAGACATCCGCGGAATTTCAGTGCACCCGTGATGGCCCTCAGTGCAATGGGAGCCATGTACGCTGGCAAGAGCGCAGAGTGCCGCGAAACTACACTCATTGCTTCGCAGGCGTTTGGCTGCCACGAAATGCAGCAAAGTGTTGCTGCCCAACTGAGTCAGGAGGACCCACGTGGCCTCTTTCGTCTTGAAGGCTGGTCTTTCGAAAATGGCATACAACGGGTATGGGATGCCGCGGTGTTTGGCGTTGAACGCCTGCAATGCCTCCTTTCTGCGCTTTTTCCGCCAAAGGCGGAGAATGCCAATCTTTCTGGCAAAGGTGGCATCGGGTGGTTTGATGATGCCCTTTCGAGGACAGAACCACCGAGCGATGAAAGGAAAGTTGAGAGGAGGCTGCAAAGTTTGAGTGAGAGCTTGCTCGCGGCCTCGTAAGAGTTCCGGTGCCACGCTGTCGGAAACCGGGATTGCAACCCAATCCCAAAAATTCTGCTTATGTGCCCAGTACCTGAGCGCCAGTTCTGCGGACACAAGCTTGTCATCAAGGATCTGCTTGTACTTGCGAAAGCGAGTGTGCTCTCGTGCCATGGTGCTTTTTTCCGCGCTGCCAACATACTAGAGTTTGGCACACTTCTTGATTGGCGAAAACCTCAGATACAAAACTGACTCCGCACAGAATTGTGCGAAGGTGGGATATCCGGGCACAATGCCCAGAGCACGAAACACCCCTCTCAGCACATGGGTTTCTGGCAGGACCCGAAATGCTTCATGCACGGCGATTCGTGCGCTGCACCATTGAGCCACGCAAAAACTGGAAAATCAAAATGCAAAATTTCGGCAGCTAGTCCGCCGATGAGGCGACGAAAAGCTTGGGCGGCTCCTTGCGTTCGCCTCATGTCACACTGTCGGCTGCGCCTATGTTTGGTGACCAACAGGAGCTTCGTCACTGTGCCGGGGGCCACTCCCCAAATGACGGCAGCTCTGCGGATGCGAGTGATGAACGTGTCATCCGTCTGGGCCTCCACCCAGGTGTCTACCTGCTTGAGCCAGTTCTGAAGCTCAGCCTTCTTTCTGTCATTGATGGCAAGGGAAGTGACCCAAGTTTTAATCTCGCGTTCTTGATACTTGGCAGGTAGATTGGCAGCAAGCCAGCTGGAGCCTGCAGCAGGCGGATGCAACAATTCAGCGGGTTCAGGCGTAGCACTGGCAGTCTGAGCAGCTCCCAGGCTGAAAGACAATGGGAGCTGCTTGTGAGGCTGACCCGGTGTTGCAAGAGCAGCAGGTGGCTTAGGGGAAGGATTGCTGCCAGGGCTGCTGCTCACCGTAGCAGGAGGGGGGGAGCCAGGGTCAGCGGCTGCATGGTTGGAAGAGGGTGTGGATGGTGCAGGTGTTCCTGGCATCGTGGTGCTCGGCGCAGGGGAACCGGCTGAGTTCTTCTGTCGTTGCTGAAGATCGCCCAACTGACTCTCCAGCTCACGTATGCGATCCTGCGACTCCTGGTCTGTCTCGACCGGTATCTTTTGTCTTAGGCAATCAACCAAATGTTGAGCAAGTGCCTTGACAGCCAAGTTCTTAGCCTGTGAAGACTGAGTTTGGACAGCATGATTGGTGGCGGCAGCATCAAGGTCGAGCGTTTGGTTGCGAAGCTGAGTGAGGATCTCGCCGACCAGCACCATTTCAGGTTTGGTTCTGGCCACCACGAAGTACACTTCCTTGCCTTGGGCGATCCAGCGAAGCCAGTAGCTGTTCCAGCCCTGACGCAGGACATGCGCAGGACGCAAGCTGGTGACAGGGAGGCCAGCAACGCCCTTCTCTCGGGCCCATGCCGAGGAGACAACATGTGTGGGGCAAGCCAGGTTGCCGATGCTGCGTCTGGCATCAAGATAATCGGAGTCCTCAACCCAATCCTCCCGCAAAGGAAGAGACATCGAAGGCTGAGGAGGAGGCACGGTACAATCGGATGCTGCGCCGGCTCCTATCGAGGGTGCCGGGGGCCTGTGGTGGGATTGATGGAACATGAGTCTTGGGCAGGACTCCGGGCACTGCCGTGCAAGGAGTAGAAGTGAGGCCTGGGAAGACGGTTCTGGTGAGACCAGGCATGAATCCCAAGGTGGGATGCGGAGGCAACGCATTGCTGTGGGCCGGTGCCGAAGGCCAGTGCCCTTGCTGCACAGGTAACACGACTGAGGAGGGGGTGCCACTGGGAGGTGGTGGTGGAAGCAGGGGGAACTGCGGGAGTCCGAGGCCCCAGCATAGCAGATGCACTTCTAGGGGGAGGAGTGTTGTGAGACAGAGGTGAAACAAAGTCTACCAACGTACTTTAAGCCAACTAGGTGAACAAACGGCTGCGGAGATACGAACAGTATGCAAACCCTGCAGTCGACGGCCCGACGTGCGATGCAGGAATTGTGCATATTTCTTTTTGGTGCTGACGGCGCCTGGTGCTGATCACATTGGGAGAGGAATTACGAATCCTCGGATCTGTGCAGAGGCGGAATTGAAGGCCCAGCGGTCCTTGTTACGGACGGCTCCACGGCGGAAGCACAGTCGGGCCTCTTCCACCGTATCGGCCCAGGAGACCTTCATGCGGGATTTTACTGAGCGAAATTCGCCGACAATCAGTATCCCCTGCAAACCTTTCTGAGATTTTCAACTCTCGTTCGACTGCCTGACGAACCGTGCTAAGGTCCATTTCCCCTACTGCGGCTTGAGAATAAAAGCAGGTGAGCGGGAAGTCGGCGTCGCAGTTGGCACCGAGGCCTGTGCCAGGCACCGTGGGCCTGATGAGCAGTTCGCGGAATATGGAGGTCCCTGTAGACAGATCAGTGCCGTGACAGAACACATACGAATAATAGTGGCCAGGAGCGCGGCCTCCGGTGGCCCCAAACACCGGAGTTTGTGGTGTGCTCAAGGGCACGAAGATGCATCTGACACCTCAAATGAGCTGAGGGCCTGCATCTGCAATGCACCTCCAGCTACCCCCTAGGCCAGGGACAAATGCGCAAGTTCCACAGCAGGAGAGGTCGGCATCGACGGCTCAGCTGCCGCAAACTCGTGGGCCAGGGTCTCAGCCTGGTTCACATCCACCGCGTACCGCTGGAGTTCTGCAGCAGCTTTCACCCGTCGGCGGCAGCCGCCGCCTCTTGCCTCTTGGTGGACCAGGCATTGTGATTGGCTGCGAAGTTGCTGAGGATTGCTGGGCGTGGCAGGGTTGCGGACCGAGGAGGAGGCGGCCTGGGGATTGCAGGGGAACCGGCACAGTAGTTCTCGGTCTGATGCTGTGGTGGCTGGTTCCACTGTCCGGGCCAGGGTGCTGAGCCGGAGTTCCAGGTCCCGGGTCCATACGGAGATGGAGGAGGGCAGGGACACCCGGATGTCGGGTGCCACAAATGGCCGTGCCACTGCACGGGAGCAGCAGGTTTCGGCAGGTGACGGCGGTCAGGCTGTGCACTAACATCCCCCGGATCAGGGCCCGATGCATTGTCCAGTACGGGAATCGTAGAGCATCCTAACGTCAGATAGGAAAACAAAAAGAAAGAGAGCTTGAGAGTTAAGCTTCCGCATGTTATGTTGCCGCAAGAAGTCACTTGCACCTCATACCTCAGGCCTACAGGAAAGAAACCCCTTACCCTTGCAGAACACTTGCATCGCACTCCTACACGCACTAACAGTGGCGATCAAACACAGCGACAACTCTCACTGCCTGAAGCCTGCCTGAGTCGCGTCGCCTAGCCCCATCCCCAGCAGCCCTCTGAAATTGCATTCACTTGCAGCCGATCGTCTGAGAGATCCGAGTGCAAACGTTCGTCAGAAATGGTCAAAATGATGGCATCGGACAGCTTCGGAAAATGAAACCTGTTGCCTATGATGATGATTCGACCTGTGACGTTCAGTTGGCTCGTCGAGTTGCACATCCGCTCACAGCGGGCTAGGGCTTTTGCCCCCCTGTGATCTGGCACCCAAATTTCGGGTAAGCCAGAACGACACACACTTTGGCTCGGCACGTGCTGATGCGAAGGAAGACAGACAGGACCAGACGTGACAAAGACAGATTGCAGCAACTGTGCAGGCTTAGTTTCACGATTCGGCCCATGATGGAAGCAACACATTCAAGGGTGTTTTTTGGGTAGGCCGCAGTTGCAGGTACAGGTGGTTGATCAGACCACCCTTCCCCCATCTTGGAATAGCTTCGTTGGCACAAGTNTCGGCCCATGATGGAAGCAACACATTCAAGGGTGTTTTTTGGGTAGGCCGCAGTTGCAGGTACAGGTGGTTGATCAGACCACCCTTCCCCCATCTTGGAATAGCTTCGTTGGCACAAGTTGCACACAGGTATCCAAGACGGGCCTGTGCCCCCTGCCTGAAAATTGCTTGATTACAAAACTGATGAGGCTCACTCGGTCACCATGTTCAGGTGNTTGGAATAGCTTCGTTGGCACAAGTTGCACACAGGTATCCAAGACGGGCCTGTGCCCCCTGCCTGAAAATTGCTTGATTACAAAACTGATGAGGCTCACTCGGTCACCATGTTCAGGTGCGCACACACACACACACACGCCCTGAAGATCAGGGCTTCATCTGACTGGCTGGTGCTGAGCGAGGTAAACAGAAGCGTGAGAGAGTGCTCAGACCTCTCATCCGTCACCATGTACAGCTGTGCACACACACACACACAGACGCCTCAGCACATAAGTCAAAAAAGTTGCCTCCGGCCGGGCCTTCTATTTCATGGGAACGGAAGTATTGTTCAGTCAGCCAGTCTTGCTGAGACCAGACCGTAAACGTGATGCAACACTGAAGTGCTTACGTCCGAGCCCAGCCAAACTCCAGCGGAAGTTCTGAAATCACTGAAATCCTCTTCGCAGCTTGGAGCTACATCATGATGTATAAGAGCCTTGCAGAAACGCTTTCACACCATCGATCTGGTATATAACTATGTGCAGAATGGGGACTAACTATGCGGTAGTCTGGCTATCGACGGGGATGGGCTTGACAGTTCGGGTGTATGAACAACGCACATGTAAATCTCACGAGAAAGCAAAATCTCGTCGAGTGTGCCTTGAATGATCCCCGTCCCTCCCTCAACTGGGGATGCCGATTCTGAACGTATGGAGCAAATCTGATATGCTCTTGCACATTTTCTCTTCCAAAACCTAAGCTCCTTGCTCTGTCACCCTCCAAGATCCACATACCATTCTCCTCCTCGGTGATGCAGACCTTCCTCCAAGGCTTGCTAAGCTTATGCTCACTATGACACGACTTTCAAACCCTGGAGGTGGGGAGGGGAACCCATCCCAGCGCCCACAGGCTCACTACGCCTGAAATGCATGCGTAGCTACAGCGCGTCCTGTTGAGCTGGTCCGCATTGCTCTCCGGGGTGATAGAACTGATGCCCACGCCTCGAAAACCCAAAAACTGCCCCGTGGCCCATCACTGCGGCGCTGTGATCTCCCGGTCCTCGGCCATCGGGGAAGGCCTCCAACGCCAAGCCCAGTGGCTTCCTGTGACTCTCACCGCGTCAGCAGACTTTGTTGGGGTGCTTTGTGCTAAGTGAAGCGCGGAATGGAGACGTCAAACACCGCACGATCTCCACCTTACGAGCTCTGAAGCAGCTCATGACAGCCCATGCCCACATCCCGGAATGGGATGCAGTCAAAGAGTCAAAGCCCGCCCCCCCTTTAGGGGCACCAGAGCCAAGGTCGACAGCGGGCTTTGACATCCCTTTACACCCCTTCTCTTGGCACGCAAAATCTCTTCCCGCGCTTCTGAAGATGCTTCAGCTACCCCAAGCAACTGTTGAGCCTGGACCGTGCGGCAGTAACCAAAGTCTAGGATGATTGAAGTTCCGCATGCCCGCCCCCC